>VZTJ01002531.1:570907-661017 GCA_013397795.1 Orthonyx spaldingii | reverse complement strand
TAATGAAGCAGACTCTGTTAAAACAAGAATTATTTGGTAATATTCTAGAAATACAAAGCTCAAAAAATTAAATCCTCCTTTAGTTTTGTGGATTTGGAAATTGGTTTTACATGCTTTCGTCGCATCCTGCCTGGATTAATCTAACTCCCTTTTTTCAGTTTTTGCCAGCACTGCCTCTGCAGCAGCCGTGTACAGATCACAGATTCCTGAGGAGGAATGAGGCTCATGGAGGGCTGGGTCTCTCTTCTGTCTCTCTCATTTCCTCCTGACTCAGTGTGTCTTGACGTTAAAAAGGTTTCTCTGTGTGGGAAACAGTTAATCGGATCAGGATGAGTCAGACCAGGATTAAATGTTGGCGGTAGGATTGGATCCCTTCCCCTCAGTTAACGTAATTAAGAGTGACATTAAAGATCAAATTATCCTATATCAAATTAGGTAAGTGGGAAACTCTTCAGTGACATTCCTGCACAGGGCTGTCCCTGCCTTGCTGAGGAGGCTGTGGGGTCCTGCCAGAGGAGCCCCCGGTGCTCCAGAGCTCTGGGTCTCGTTTGTGGAAGGTTCCTCCTTGCCCAGCTGGGCTCTCTGCCTCCCCAGCATTGTCAAAACTGGTCGTTTATCAAATCACTTTGGGGGAATGTTGGAGTTTTTCCAGCAGGACTGCAGAATTGTGTGTACCAAATGTAAATGCCTTGCTGCTTGGCTGCCTTTCCTCAGTGACCATTCCTGCACCGCTTCAGGGAAATCCCAGGGTTCTCCCAGGGCACCTCAGCTGGGCTGGGCACGCCTGTCCCAGCAAAGGGTGTCATGGCACCAGCACCTTCTGACTTCTGGCGGACTTCATGTGAGCCTCCTTTGCTCACACGTTTGATTTCTCCAAAACTGATGAATCTCTTTGAGATCTGATCCTGTTTGCATCCGCCTAGACAAGAGCAGGTGACGTTCCTGCAGCACCTGTTGGCATAGAAGGAGATTCTTTAGACGTTTCTTTACACACTTACTCCAAATTTGTATTACCCTCCAAAGAATTCAGGGTGTTTGCGTTGAAATGCGGTTACTGAATAACCCAGCCTACCCCAAAAGAATTAACTCCAGCTTTAGGTTATATACTGGATCTCGTGGTGCATAAAGACATTTTAACACCTTCTATTTATTGTGTGTTAGACACTGGTTGCTGGCTGCATTACATTAAGTGATGCTTAGTTCAGCAGAGGTAGAAAACAGATTTATCTAAAGATGAGTGTTAAGTACTTGTTCCGTGCTGTTCTACCACTCATGAAGAGTGACTTTGGGACAAGAATGGTGATATTCCATCAGTAACTGAAGATGTATTACCCCAAAGGAAAAACAGTTTCTTTTTCCAGGATGAGAGGAAAGCAATTTCATACATAGAGGGATGGCAATAATTGCCATAAGGTTTCCTGTAGCCATACACAAATAGTTTCAGTTTCTTATGCCAGAATGTGATACAGGATGTAAATAGTGCCTCATAAAACTACTCGAAAGATATCTTAAAAGAAAAAATGTGACTTTAGCAAGAATTGCAGGGGCAGCTATTCCAGAAGCAACAAAAATGTATTGTAGTACTGTTTGTAATCTTTTAGAGATGACTTGATAGTAATGGAGAATTAGTGTTCCTTGCCAGATAGCCAGAAGATGTCTTTATGCTTTTTTGCTTTGTGTTACAAACAATGTATGAACTTCTCCTCAGCTGTCAATGCTATTAAAATTTGCTATTAAAATTTGCTATTAAAGTTTGCCAGAAAAACTCTTATTTTATTTTGCCCCCACCAGTGTTTGAAATCTTGGAAACATTAGTGTGTGCTCGAGGTTGGTTTGTTGTTATTGCAGCTGAGAGGGAGCCGATGGATCTCCGTTAGCACATTTTTGAGACAGTATTTGAACCCTCTGGGAATATGTGAGAGTACTGTAAAATCAAATAATTTTTACTTACAGTACTACTTGAACACTAACTTTGAGAGAGACCACATTCTACCAGATATGGAAAATTACAGTGAGTACTTGCTCACAGTTCATGGTGTGGCTCTGACGTTATGAAATACAGGAAAGCTCCATGGAGAGGTCCTCATTTGATCTTGAAGGCAATGGAACAAAGTTTTCAGTTGCTTTTCCCTGTTTGCCAGACAAATTTCAGACCCACTGGAAATATTGTCTCTCACCAGCCTTGAAGAGATGCAAATGTTAAAGTACAGCTTCACAAAATAATTATCTCTATAGCTGAAAGTCTGAATTTTCAGAGAAGGCTTAATTATTTAGGGAAAGTGAAGATTGAATGAAGACAAGAAAAGCTCCTTGATGGTATTCAATTTGCCTTTCAGAATGTATATTCTATAATAATGTTTTGATTTAATCAAATTCATTATCTGTATTTTATTTTTCCTTAAAAAAACCCCAAGAAACTAATCAAAAGATAGGCATGAATTGTTACATGAATATTATTATGCACTGGGAATCTGAAAAGTCTGAGCTAATGCTGTTTAGACCTTTCTTTAAAGAAATAATCAAATACATTAAATTAATTTTTCCATGAATATCATGTGGAATTTTCTCATCTTTTTATATTATTAGATTTGAGCAGAAGGGACTAGTTGACTAAATATGGCTTCAGCACATCAGTAATTTAGTAATTCAGTAAATTACTATGGTTCCAGTCAGAAAGAATGCAAAAAAACCTAATAAGAATAATTCAGAACTAAAGTTATTTGCAAGTATCATTTTAAGCAATATAGTGACAGTCATAAAAGTGGAGCTGTGTTTCTTAGAGGAGGATAAAGCCACATGATGAATTAAGGCAAGTTGTGTCCTTTTTAAATGCTCCTCAACTGTTCTCCCTGGTTTTGCCACTAAAAGGGAGCCCCTCCAGTTTGCAACTACCCTTGTAATGGCCTAGATGGATAACTAATTATTTAACTAAATCCTCTTTCAGAGCAGATTTAAACATTTGTCATTATTCTTTTTTCAGGTTTCCCAGTATGCTCTTATTTCCCTGAATGTTCCAGAATTGTTCTGAATTTGCAATTGTGTAGCTTAGCTCCTTTATTTAAATTTTCATTATTTATAATTCACAGTGGGAATATTTTAATATTTTAATTTTGTTAGGTGAGATGTCTAGCATGTGTTGGCATACCTGAGGAATATGGAATAACACACTTGGATTTATCTTTTCACTTATAAATAAAACAATCCTGTGTGTACATAGTTTCTCACAAGCCCCAGCAAGATTGAATAAGGTTATTTATAGCATTGATATGCACTTGTTTTTTGAAATAATTTTTAAAAGAAGTACCTCTGTGCATAAAGGAACCAGAATAACTAAAGACCATGAAAGTATGGATTTTAAAAATCTGGTTTATCAGGTGTGTAGGCTGGGAGCTCTCTGGGGTGGTGAGTGATTTTATTTACTCTAATTACAGTGGCTGGTGTTCTGGAGTCTTGTAGTCAGATTCCTCTGTTTTGAGCCACTAAAATGCCAAGAACCAGTAGTAACACTGCCTTTGCTTTCCTAAAAATTAATGCCTGCATGTGTAGCTTATGTTCCTTAATTTTGAATGCAGCCTTCGCCATAATTGTAGAAAATGAGAGAATTGTGAGCACGGAGTTGGAGAGAGGGTGAAGCTACTGCTGCTAAGGAAACCTTAATTGTTGAAGTTCAAGTTAAAAGGCTGAATATTCAGAATTGTATCAGACTGCAACCCCTCTAGAACTTACTACTTATGCCATTTAAAAATGATTGGGCACTTCAGCTTAATTTGCTTGAAGGTGAAGAGCTTATGAGACGTATTTGAACCTAGAAATAATTCTGACAGCTAATTTTTACATGCATGAAGAAGAAGTTTTATAGTGGAAACCTTGACTTTTAGTGCTGTAGAGCTGTCATAAAGGCCCTAATGATTTCTGACTTAATTATGTATCTGAACACTTAGGTTGATACGCATTCACTACCCTTTAGAGATTCATGTTGAAGTACCAAACACTGGCTGCAGTCTTTGGCTGTGAAACCTACTTTGCTTTACCTCTCAGCCTGCACAGCTCTGCTGAGAATCTAGCAGACCGATTCTGTTCTTGTTAGTGTTTTATATCTTGTTCAAGCCTTCCCACACACCTCCTTAATTTATAAATAAACTGTATGGGCGCATTAGACCTCATTTGCTGCTTGTGTAAAATGCTTTGGGGCAACTGTTAGGAACAGCCCTTCTGTATTTGTAGCAACACCCTCTGTGTGCCCAGCAGTGTGTTGGGTGAGTGGTTCCCAAAATGCTTTTGCAGCCCTAGGGATCCACAGGGAGTTACAGAGTAGGAAAAGAGGACCTGGACATTCAGCAGAGCTGGACTGCAGAGATGCTGCAGCAACAGAGTCGCCCTCCATGTGCCTCTTCTGGGAAAGGGATGTCCTAGGCTGACTTGAGAAACAAAAAAATCTGGCCCCATAGGACAGGGCAGCCTCCTCTCTGGCTGGTTGTGCAAACAAAATGGTGAAGGAGTCATTAATAGAAAGCGACTTTTTCTTCTTACTTGGTATCGAACCTGTTGGTTTAATAGTTAAGGAGTGTGAAATCAAAAAGGTTCAGCATCCAAGGGCTTCAGGCACATTTATGAAAGATTGTTACCCTTTGGCTACAGTTAATTCCATTTTAAATATGTTTATTTTCACTTAGAAAGTTCTGCTGGAGTTTGGATTGCTTCCCTGCTGAAGATAATTTGATTTCAGATTGCAGCACTTTAGGCATACATAGATAGAAGAAAAATTCTTCCATAAAAGCTGCACTGTATGTAAATCATCCTGTTCAGGCAAGGAGTTTGGTGCTAAGTTGCCACTTATTCCTTAAGAGTGAATGATTTATGGGTTTGAGATGATATTTTAAGATTCTGCTGCGCATGCCTGTTTTTTAATAGCTCGTGTGTCATCCAGCTGGCACATACTCTGTCTGTGTGTGAAAGTCAATGTTAAAGTTAAAGGGACTTAATGAAACTGAGTTTTCAGACAGAAGCATGTCGTGACATTGCTATTTTTTGTGTCAGACATGCTAAACCTCATCCAAGTTCTCCCTAGGTTGGCAGAAATGTCAGTCCCAGACTGCACCAAGCCTGTTTGGGTATGATGCATTATTTGCTGATGCCATTTTCTTGTTTACACAAGTGGATTTGCATGGCTTGGTGCTCCAAATATTGGACTGCTGAAAACCACCTGCATCTGCTGAGGTATTAAGACTAAAGCTCTGGAGGCTGGCCAGGTTTCTGCAGTGCTTTTGCTTACGTGGTTGACAGTAACATCTGGTAACACAGATGTTGAGTTCTGGAGAGCCATAATTATTCTGAGAGCAGGGAGAAGTTGTCACACGTAGTTATTATCATGCTACTATCACAGGTATTGGTATCAAAGAGATCATTTTGTTCTTTGCTGACAGCATATGTTTTCTCAGCTTTGGAGATGTGCTAGTTTGATGCCATGGAATACACGGAGTAAAAATTATCTTTGGGGTTTTAAGCAGTTTGAAGGTTAAAGAAGACCAAAGAGACTGTAAATACAAAATATTTTGTTTCTTCAGAACACCAGTTTCCCTGAAATTGTAATTGCTGCCAGAATATGTTTCACATTGTGCCCTGGAGCTCCTCATAAATAAGTGGGATGAGGGAATAAAATGCCTTAGCTCTGAGCATCTCAGGTGTGTAAGGTTTTTGGTTTTGCCTTGGTTTGGTTTTGGGTTCTTTTGGGTTATTTGTAAGTTTGTGTTTTAAAACCTTGGATTCATTTTCAGGCACAGGATTATTGGAAGGAATAAGACAGCTGAGATGTTGGGAATTTTTGTATTTACAGACGTATTACGGAACTAATATTTGAATCTCCACTAGGAGAGATATTTATACGCTACTAACAGAATAATTCTTGAAAATTTAATCCAGTTGGTCAGCTTCATCTCAGGAATTAATCTCAATTTTTAAAAGATATACCTTTCATTGAAACAGGAAACAGTTGTTACTTCTTGATTTATTATTTTTACAGTAAATACTGAGGTTTTATCTAAAAGCTTTGTATTTGAACATCTGCACACATGGCACTGTGCATCTTGTTAAATCCTTCTGGTCTAGTTCAGTGCACAGTACAAACTTTATGTTTGCAGTAGTGACGTTTAAAAATTACTTAGACAGCACAAGTTTTTAATGTGGTTAGAAACAGAATGAGCCCAATGAAACATGCTTAAAAATCTTTGCCCTATCTAGGACAAGTTGTTGTTTTTTTTTTATCTTACGCTTGCACATGACAGGTGTGAAAAGAATTTGAGGAAGAGGGACCAAATGAGTAGGAGTCCCCAGCTAAGAATGTGAAGAACCATAAAGTTCTCCTAATGTGTTATTCTGTACAGTCTAAATGTGACATTAGTAAAAGTGATTTTATAATAATCCGTATTTATTCAGCATTAGAAATGGGTGGTGTTTTTTTTTTTTTTTCTTTAAAGCACAACTTTAATCAAGTTTGACTAAAAATGAGTATTCTTCATTTCAACATCTGAAGTTAAAATTGTTCTGGTATTTTCCAAATTTATGATCTTTCCTGTCCATGGAGCTCTGCAAGTGCTCGGGCAGCCAAGAGGAAAGTGAGATCACAAACAGGTCATCATTGAATTATTTCTCACATTGTCTTATTGTGCTGTCCAGACATTTGCACTTTTAACTTTTGTCCTCAGTTCACATTTACATTTGAGGCTTTGCTTAGTCTTGGATGAACACAGGGAGCTGCTGACTGTGCTTGGTAGTCACCAAAATAATGGAATGGCTCCAAGCCCGCTCTGGTTCCTTGCTTTTACACAGCAGTGCCTGTACACTGCTTTGCCTTCTGGTGGCTTTATGGTCCTCTCACAGTCGTTTCCTCCTTCACATGCCACCGTTTCCCATGGTGAGCCATTATTGTGGGTTCAGCTTGACTTTGGTGGCAGCACTTTGTTATTATTTTGCCGTGTGTTGCATAGGAATGGTCACCCTGAGACACAGATTTTGTAACTCTCGGATACGGTTTGTTGGTGCAACAAGCGCAAGCGATTTAGCGTCGTTTTCTGCCCTCTGGTTTTACTGCTGCTGGATGAAAAGGGCTGTTTGGTTTTATTCTCGTGTTTTATTTGTTGAGCGCCGTGTCTTTGAACTGTACTCACACAGTGCACTAGGTCAGTGCTTAGCTTCAGATGCTTCCCAGTTCCCCTCATGTAACTGTGTTGGTCAACCCTGGACGAAAACTCGGGTCATTTTTGATTCTTCCACAGAATGTTTTTCCCAGGATTGTGTAACTGTGTGTCACCAAGGGAATTGCCAATCCACCTTGCTAGCTGACATGTGAACACCCTTCTACCTTGGTCCTTCCAGGTGTTTTCTACTATCTTTTTTTCCTGGAAAGTGTGGTGGCCAGTTCTTACTCTCCTCCATAATAAAACAATTACTTGTGATCCTGGCTTTCCTGCTGGACATCTCCATATCCATATGAGGAGCTGTGCAATGGGGAAAATCTGGTTTAGAAAAGAACCAGAGCTCATCAGAGTTTTTGTTCTGGGATGGCACTTAGTGTCTTACTAACCTTTTTAAAGTAAAGTAGGAGCTCCTTCTTTGTAAACTTTTCCGTGTGTGCCAGAGACCATTTGAGAGGTGTTTTTAAAGACTGAATTTTGCCAGCCTTGCTGCAGCGGGTCTGCAAATTTATCAGTTAGCTTTCCTCAGGGGAGTAATTGCCAGATGCTCTCTGATGCTCATTAAACTGGAGTCAACATCCCTGTAAAATCTATAAAGATGGACTGCAATGCTGCTGCTCCAGACAGGTAAACAAACCCTGTTGTCAGCACTAAGAACTGCAGGGGCTGTAGCAGCACAGGAGGCATCTCCATGGCACTGGGTTTCTGTGGGGGGAAAAACCTCAAACTAGTGAGGAAAAATTAAGTTTTCCAAGCTAACAATATTTTTTCCTACTTATATACTCTACTATACTGTAACACTTCATACTTACATCACATTGCTGATACAGAATTATCAAATCTGAGAAAATGTGAATTTATATTTTCAATAGCAGCAATGTGTTGGATAGAATGGTAAATTCTGCCCAGTGAGCATTAGTCTTGGTATTATGTGTAAGATAAACAAAAGAGTACTATAGATTATACCTGTAATTTCTATTTCAGTTAAAGAAGGTGGGTTCTGAGAGTGTGATAGCAGAGCAAGCTCTCTTCAAGCCAGTTTTTCTCATTGAAAAAAGTGTTCTCTTTTCAGACAAAAATTGGGTAAGAATCTTAGAGCTTTAAATATAATGCAAAGTTAAATTGTGTCAACAGCAAACACCTTTGAAATATTGCACTTTTCACATGAGAAATTAAGAAAATACTGAAATGTGTATTTCATAATTGAACTATGCCCAATTATATAAAAGGCATGGAGAGTGACCCATAACCCTGTTAATTAATTGAAAGCAGCAACAACAAAAAGGGAAGAAGGTAAACAGGAGACCTTTTAAGCATTGCCTGAGCTTTCCCAGTTAAGACTTAGCCCCACTTCTGAAGATCAATAAACTTCACAGATCAGGCATGTAATTGAAACTGCCTTCTCTTCTGTGCCTGTGCCAAATGCAGCAGAGCATTCTCTGAGAACTCACAGTCAATAATTATGGCTCACTTAATGGTTGTATTATGCCTTGAGGTGTTTCTGATTCTTCTGCAAAAACAAAACAAAACAAAAATTCTGTTTGGTTGGTTTTTTTTGTCGAGCAAATGCATATTTTCATTAACCACCTAAACACATCATTCCTTCTTAAATATTGCCTAGCTGCTCTTCACAATATTTTTATTAAAGGGGAAAAAAAGGCAAAAAAAGCTTTCATCTATAATTTGTGTGATACTTTTGCATAAAGGAGGGCTTTAATTGGGTGGAGAGGACAAAGAGCAGAAGTTGCTTGTGGTGGCAGATGTGACATCTCCTGGGCAAGTAGCACCTTGCGGTGGCCTTTGCACCATTTTCAGCAGCACTGACCAGGTCACTGGAAGCCTTGGAGATGCTTCCTTAACAGAAAACTTTTGGCCTCATGTCACAAGAAAGTTTTGCCACCTGTAGACTCCAGTATTGATTTTCAGTCACACAAAACCTTTCTATGTTTGTTTAATCTTTCAGAGCCAAAGCCAGACTAACCCTGGGTGCTGTTGGAAGCTGTTGATCCATGTAGCTCTTGCAATTATTTCTTTCCAGAACTCAGTTATTTCAGGCTTTATTAATGACACTGGTGTAGCTATTCCCTTCTATTTTTGCTTGAATTGCAGATCATGTAGAACCATAATTTAATACAGAACATTATTTAATGAAACAGTTTTTTTATCGCTGACCTGTACTGTGCTATTCCTTTAATAAGCAGCTGTTCCCCTTTGAATTTGTAGTGATTGGTTTATTAGTTCTGATTTTAAAAAGACAGCAAATATGTCTTCATATTCCATTTAAATCCATCTTAAATTCAAACAGATTACTTAAGAAGCAGATGAGAAGTTACTTACTACATATTCAGCTCATGTAATGAGTGCACCAAGTCCAAGAGACTGCTTGTTTTGACAGAAACTTTTATACACTAATTTCAAATTTTCTTTAAACTATTTCCTTTTATCAATGCACATCAGATTTTTATGGATTTCAGAGGGATTTGATTTTATTTTGTAGCTGATAACGTAATTGCTAAACTACCTGTGGTGATCAATAAATCTGAAAATGAGCAATCTTTTCTCTCCTTTTCCTGCCTTTAGGCACATTGACATTAGCAATTCAAAAACCCTAACCAAACCAAAAAACCCCAAACCAAAAAACTCCATTAGTTTAATGAATCAGCTGTATTCAGGTGAATAACTTGGAAAATTATCAGCAGAACACATATTTAATAATCAGGTGATGTGCTGTCATTGTCATATGGAAATTTGAAGTTATCATGCTATGGATAAAACCTGTCTAGGTTGTTGCATATCCTCTTCCAGTTTTAATTGTAACCTCTTTATATGTGTGTATATAAGGGTATTATTTTCTTCTGGTTTTAGTTTTAATACCATTTTCAATGAGCACAGTTATTTAAAGCTTTTTTAATTTTCTTTTTTTTCCAATCTGTAATCAGTGGTATTTAATGTTTCATATTGGCAGCTTTAGAAAATTACAGCCTCTATGAAAATTCTTACTTCAGTCTCTGTTCACTCTGGTGGAATTATTAACATTTTTGGTGGATTTAGTGAATTAAACGTGCATTTTTTTGTTTTTTCTTTTTTTCCTGAGACAGTTTGTGTTCAGGTGATACTGAATTGAAATGAGGAGCGCTGGAACCCACAGCTGTTAAAATCATAACAGACGTTGATTGTGCAGCTCTTCTTCGATCTCCCGGGTTTGGAAGCTGGAGTCTGGATTTAGCTGGAGTGTCAGATAGGAAGACACTAATTTCACCACGTCCAGGAATAAGGACTGTGTGTGTCAGAGCTTTGATGTGATTGACCTTGATTTCCAAGTGATTCTGAGAGCGAAGGGAAACAACAGTTTTCCCTTCTTTCCTACTCGGGGAAAATGTGATTGAAAATGTGAAAAATTACATTTTGAAGAGTAAAAGCATGGGTACACCTTTCTAATAATACCAAGTTGTTATTTCCATTTCAGTTTTTGACTGAAATTGAGACTTATGTCCACTTCTTGAATCTGTTCTGACTCATTAGCACTTCCTTACTGTATAAAATTCGCTGGACTCATAATTTGTATCCAGTGCAAAGGTCATAATGGAAATCTTCATATAAAAGGACAAGAAGTTTTGTTTTTTTCTGGTTGCAGAGTCCTTGGGCTTGTTCAGCTGCAGTTGTGTGTATCTGTGGTGGCGATGTGCTGTCAGCACAGGTGTCATAAAAAGTGAGGCCAAACCTGTCAGACACAGGCATCTGCTTTTGAAACTATCAGCCTGGAGGAGGCTGATAAGACAACCAAAAGTAATCTCGAGTTGAGAAAAGAGAGAGAGAATAGCAGGATTTAAGATGATAGGGGAGAGGTGAGGTAAACAAGAAAGGAAGGCTTGGGGATGACAGGTTTGTGCTTTTGGTGTTAATAAATAACGTCCCACCTCACACAGCAACATCTCTCCCTGGTAATCCCATACTGGCGTCCCAGGAGCCCAGTCTGCACCTGTGTGGCCTTGTCCCTGTTGGTGGCTTTTTGTTCTGCTGGCACCCTGGGAAAGGGGAGAAAAGGGTGGGCATTTGGGTCACCCCTGCTGCTGCCTCACCTGGACTGTAGGGTCCCTGCCTTCCCAGCCAGAAGACAGGCTGGTCATACCCTTAGGAAGATCATGGTCAGGGAAACCAAACTAATGTTGGTGTCATGTCCCAATCTGTCCCTCAGTTCCTTCAGACTGTCCAGCCCTGGAGGTGGGTGGACAGTTTGAGTCAGAGCTGTAGGGACAGTGTGTGTGACATCTGCACTCCAGGCACCAGGATCTCCAGTCAACAGGATTTTTCCTTGGCTGCTTCCTTGCAGATCCTCAACCTCCATAATGGCTTGGATGTGTGATGCTCACCTAAGGAGTGTTTGGGGTTTTGGGCAGGGGGTCAGATTGTTTTGTTTAACTAATTGATTTCTATATTTTCCTCCCTACTCTTTACTTAGTGCTCAAAGTATTTCTCTTACGTTTACATTTATTGGGTAGTGACAAGTCACTGTCTAGTGCTGTCCTTTCACACCTGTTAAAAAATTACACCTGTTCCTTGTAGATAAGGAAAGAAACAAATTACTGTGGGGTGCCTTTCTCTGACACTTCATTTGTCTTCCAGACTGTGCAAGGGTAGTTACCTTCATGCCAAAATTAATTATGGGCAACTCTGGAATTGCTTAATCTGTCAGAAGCAACAGGAGAAGAAAACGTTTTATTCAGTTCCAGAGACTGGGGGAATAAGGAATAGATGGGAGTTTTCCAGACATAAATAGAAGTTTTCTCACTCCTATTTTCAGTTGATTCTGAGTTCTCACTGAAGTTGTTATAATTTCTGCTTTCATCAAAATTGCTATACTGGGTCTTAAATTAGCAGGGTCACAGTATAGCAGATGGTTGAAGAGTTAAACTGTTTTCCCTTCTTCTGCAGTGAATTTATTCACAATGTATACGATGCTTACAACAAAGCTATCCACTCCTTGGCTTGCTCTGTGTTTCGAGAAAGAAATGCCTTTTGAAAGAATAAATCTTGCATTGGCTGGATATCATCTTCTAATCTAAAGACTGTAACTGCTAACTACATAAATTACTGTTATATTCTCAGCACAGTTTCAAATGAATGACTTTATTCCTCATAAAACCACCGCTGTATGGCTTTTTCACCAGGAACGGCGTGCGAGGCACCGCTCGCTGTGTCCTCGTGCTGCTGGCCCAAATACTCCCTCCAGTTCCAGAGCAGACAGTAATTTTAAACTATATTTATTTGTTTGGAATGAGTCAAGGTCCACAGGAAGGGTTGTGACTTTCCCTGCTCGTGCCACATGATGTGTCCTCCATTTGGTGGCAGGAGTACAGTGGGAAAGGGAAGGACTGAGAATGCATTTACAGGGAGAAGTAAAAGCCTTTCACTGACTGTTGATTTAACAAGGTAATATCCCTGCAGTCAGAAATTAAATTGTTAGCCTAGGGGCTTTCCAGAATAGGCTTGTTGTTTAGAATAGTTTTCTTTATATTATAGCAAGCGAGAGGGGTTTATACATCTCTTATTAAATCCTTTTCTTCTCCTCAGTGTAAATTAAAGCAGGGTTTGGCTCAGGGTTTGCAGTGCTCCAGAGCACTGCACTTTGGTTTTCTCCTCTCTTTGCAGAAACCCAGCTCATGTGGTGTGTCATGCAGCAGCTGTCCAGCAAGCATGAGGTGTAGGGGAATAAAATATTTCAAATACTGCTTTTATTTATTTTCACTGTGCTCACATGCCTAGACCAGAGGTGTGCAGCCATTCCTGGCAGTGCCCAAAGCCCTGTGTGCATTGAATGTGTTCTTGTGGCTCTGTGCCTGCCCAATCCTCTGAGCTGCCACCAGGGAAGGGACCCCAGAGGCAGCAGAGCTGGCTGGCAGTGAGTGACATCGCTGCTGGGACCCTGCAGTGGTGGCCCCAAAGCTGCTCGTCACTGGCAGTGCAGGGAAACATCCGACCAAAGACACACGAGACCTCATCCCTCTGTGTGACTGTCTCACTGCCTTAATTTATTTATTTTTAGTATTGCACAAAGCAATGTTGTCAACACCACAAGGCAAAATGATTCATCTGCTTTCTATTGTTACTTGCTCAAGCAATGAAAGTAATTATATCTAAATAGGAATACTTTTTAATTTGTTATCTGACTCTGCTGAGTGTTCTCGGTTCATTTCTGTTACGTTCTCCTTTGTAATCCTAACAGCTAAAATATTTTTTAATACAAGCTGAAAATCTGACATCGTCACAGATATTCCAGGAGCTAAGACTTGAGATTAAATGCAAAACAGATTTGCATGGCTGGAAACTTCTTATTTATTGCTGTAGGCACTTCTGTAGGAATTTGGGAATAAAGCTGGGGGAGAAGGCTCCACTGTGAACCACGCGTGACATTTCAAGTACTATTTGCTTGTCTGAGGAATATCCTATAAAAATCTTGCTGATAGTTGGTCACATTACACGGATATGCCTAAAATGAGAGTTGGTAATACACAATGGGATCTTGGCAGTGTGTTGTGCCCTGTGCTTTCTCTCCTTATCTCCAGCTTCTGTTTCTGAAATTGCTTTAAGCTGTATTTTATATGTCCGCAGCAGTGACTGGACCTTTTTTGGGGGATGTGCCAAACTTGTGCTGGGTACTGTGAGGACGAAAAGCTTTCATACAGTCAAGGATTCCAAAACCCTTCTGAATCTTTCAGTTCCCACTTCTTCTTGAGTGCAACTGGATTAAGAGATAGAAAAAAGCAGTGTTAAAATTCTTGTGTTATTGATAGTCTCCCACTCTCAAAAATAACTCATTACATACTGTCTCCATGTGATTATATGTGTGATACCACATTTATAATGCACTCATCAGCTGACAACTGCAACTTCTCATTTTATAAATGTTTCTAATGATACACTTGGCAGGAATGATCTGATAATCCAACCTGTTATAATATGAAATCCTTGATGGGATGTGGGTAATCAGATTAAGTTCACCTATCTGTCTATTTCAAGCTCTTTAAAGCTTTTTATGTAAGTGACTTCTAAGGTTTTGGGTGTATTTTTTTCTGGTTTTAGTTATGTTAGGAAGATGTATAAAAATTCTGCAGTTGTCTACTGAGGGAGGTTACTTAGAAGAAAGTATTTTGTACATCAATGGTCCACCTGGTTTTGGGGTGTGGGCAAAATACTGGTTAGGTTGCTTAAAAGAATTTTGTGCATTTATGGTTCATAAATATATTTTTTGTTAGAAACTAGTGTCTCTGAATTGATCACTTCTTGCAAAAGATTTAACAGTTGGTTTTGCATTAGAAGATTTTTGAAGCATATGGCAATAATGCTGTAATTTCTCTAAGCATTTGATGGGGTTTTGTACTGTGAACATCTCTGTCACGTTATGGAACTGATGAGTGTGAAGATAGCACATAAAATGGCTTTGATTAACTTAAACTTTACCCTTTCTGTGGTACCATAACTTTGGGGGCTTCCGTACAGGGGCACATCTTTGCTCTGTAATTAACCCAGAGAGACAGAGTTCAGTGTATGTGAGGTGATCCTGTAATTTTGTTATGTTAGGAGCTTACATTAAGTTTTTGACCTTGTTAGATATTGGATTTTTTAAAAAAAAAAATTTATTTTAACTGAAAATTCCTCTGTAATCATCTAACAGCAGCTGAAAAGCTGTTGTGAGTCCTTCTGCCAGGCTGTGGTGAATGAGGCTGGAGCAGCCCGGGGTAGCTGAGTCTCCTGGGGGTTGTGCTGCAGCTGGCAGGAGACAAGTGGAGCTGCAGCTACAAGTGTTCCGGGGCAGAGAAAGCAGCTTGTGTTCCAAACATTTTGCTGTCATCAAGAGTTGCATTGAAATCTTCTGGTGTTCTGCAATCTGCCTTAAACGGGAAAATAACAGCAGCAGCAGATGAAGCAGGTGTCAGGCTCCTTCCAGTGCCAGCAGCTGATGCTGTGTGCACACACAGGCACACACGTGTGCATGGGTTACCAGTCATTCCTGGGGGTTTATAGAAGTTCTGCATCCCTCTCTGACTTCTGAACTAAGAAAATGCAATTGTGAAAATCTGCTTTTACCATTATTTGCTCATGTAAGAGACCTGCACATTTTTAGGAAGA
This sequence comes from Orthonyx spaldingii, assembly GCA_013397795.1. NCBI lineage: Eukaryota > Metazoa > Chordata > Aves > Passeriformes > Orthonychidae > Orthonyx > Orthonyx spaldingii. Next base: position 645,700 of record VZTJ01002531.1, on the reverse strand, counting down.
AAAGTAGGTATTTTCCTCTTGTAGTCAATGTGGTTTGGGGTTTATCCTTAATTTGGCAGCATGTTCAAACCTGTGTATTAACAGCCATTATTTCGTGCATCACTGTTCTGGAATATGAATGGATAGAAACAATGTGCCTTTGACTGCCTTTAGCTGTGCTTTTTGCCTTTTCATTTACCAATGCAGATGTATCTCTGTATTTTAAAAGCAGATGTCAGCTATTGGAAGCTGATTCAATTTTAGGATATTGTCTACTTCATTAAGCACAGACCACTTGGTCTCATTTCGTGTCGTCTCCTGGCTATTTACTGAGTTTTTAACCTGGTTGCTGGAGTCCTGCAGTTTATTTTATCTTATTAATAGCACTGCTTTACAAAGGTCAGGCCCATTCAGCTAGAAGGTTTTGATGTGCTGGTTTCATTTCAGGAAACAGAATAGCCAGTGCCTACTGTGGGTACCTGAGAAATGCTGGAAGAGGACTTGTGTTAGATGGTGGCTTGTTAAAATATTAATTAGTCTTAGCGAGCAGACTTGCTGCACAAAAATATTTTCCTATCTAGTGGATTAGCTTCATGAACAAACATATAGTGTTTAAGGTGTGTAAATAATCCCCCCAGACTGTTGTGGTTGAAGTGGGTTCATTGTTCCATGAGCAGAGTTGAACAAACGGGAATTTTCAGATGAAGGCAGAGGGGTGGGGAAGGGCTTGGGACAAGGATCCCTTGAGGGGAAGCTGGAGGTGGGTGAGTTTCTTGGCTGGGTTTGCAGTACTGATAAGGCAGCAGATATTGGAAGACAGAGCATTTGGGCTCTTGAGACTTCGGGCTGAGACCTGAGTGTGTAGGAGAGGATGAACCATTTGGGGACTGTCTTGTCCTTGGAAATGCCCGATGCTACTGACTTGCCAGTCTCCCATGGGAAAATGTTCTGACTGAGGAGGAAATAGTCTTAACTATACTTAAGTCTTTAATAAAGCTCCTACACGGGTGACCTAATTTTCAGTGCTCATCATTTTCAATTCAAGATTTTATTTATTTATATGTCTAAATACAGATCTGAGAGTCTGATGTTAATCGTCCATTTAAAAAAGTAAAAAGAAATCTTGGCTGCGGCTAATTTGATTAATTCAGCCTTTCCAGTTGCTGAGAGGAAGACTAAATGCATTGCTAGAGAGGATAATTTTGTTGATGATTTAAGAAATGCATCTTAGCAATGTAGTGTATAGTAAGCCATAAAGCTGTTGTTGTCTTCATATAAATGTGTCATTAAATCACATTTGCTAATATTAGTGGCCAAGGTGAACAGAAGATAAGATGATGCAGAGCAAGATTATTCTCATTTCCCATCTCTCAGCTCTCTGTGTTCACATCTGCCTTGCCTAACAGAATTATGCAAAATCTTATAATGAACCCCCTCCCAAAAAAAAAACCCACCTCAAACCCAAATAATCCAAACCTTAAATAAGCTGGTATTTGTTCCTCAAAAGAAAGGTGCTGTGTTAGTCATGGAGACTATGAGTATATTGTTAAATAAAATTTAGGACCTAATTATCGAGGTAGGAAACGATTTTACCCAATTTTATACAAATTTGTACCACTTGCTAGGCTGGAGAGCAAACCTGTGGGCACAGACTGCCAAGTCGCCTCAAGTGACATCACTTCTATCTCAAACTTTAAAATCTGAATACAAGGTGGGAAAACACTTCCAGCAGCTAGGCTATTCCTCTCCCCACTCACCATCTGGATATTGTGAGTAAATTATTTTTATAAGCCGATGCTTCTGGAGTGTTTCTGTTCTGATATGCAGGATGAAAGGCTGGGGGAGGCATATGTGGTCCAGCTCCCCTGTCAAGTTGAATTCTTTCTTTCTTTCTCCACTCAAGGTGTTTTTGCCTCATCAGTCATTTATTCAGTCCCAAGGCTCAAATGCATTATATTAGTTGTTTGCTGATCCTGTCAGCTTAGCACACAGAGTAATATGTTACAGGGGAATAGTGGGCTGGAGCTGACAAGGGACGTTTCAGGAGTGAAATGTTGTAATGCAGGAGAGCAGATGTGAAGCCATCAAAGACTGGGGTAACCAAAGGACAGTTTGCAGTGGGAAGGGGAGGATGGCGAGGAGAAGTGGTGGAAAAGCTCCCAAGAGTGGTAAGAAAAGTGTGTGACATGAGGTGAGCCTCCTCCACACCCACATCCCAAAGCAAATCGCAGAAAGAAGAGAAGGGACTGGCGGGGTTTGACAGTCTTGACAGAGGAGAGTTCACTGAGAAAGAGAAGCAAACTTTATCCTGATTCACAGTGACTGGCACATACTTGGGTGACTGGAGCCTTTTGTGCTCCCTCTGTGTACACCCAGACGCTACATTGACACAGCATTTCCACCCATTGCTAAGGAAATTTGCTTTTTCAAACGGTCTATGGAAAAGGTGATCCCACATGCAATTCCAAAGAGAACCTTAAGTCTTTGCTTCCCTAAATCCTGTTGGCACTCTGGAAGATATTGCTTACATAAATATCACAGCTAATATTGTATTTTGTTGACAAAACTATTAAATTCACCGAAAATATGCTTAGCATCTTCCCTTGTGTTCTCTGTTACAGTGATTAAAAAAAAAAAAAGTTTCTAAGGCTTAACTATATGTGATATTTGTTTTAATTGGAGATCAGATTTAATAAAATCCACAATTTGTTTCACTCAGTATTTATGCACTTCCAGATCATATTTTCTTCAGCAGCAAGACTCAGAGTAATGTACTTCTCCTGCATTTTGCCTTCTAGCATGCCCCAAGTTGCTCAAGTCTCATAGTAATTGTTGCTTGTAGAGTGAAGTTTTAGTTCAAAGTAATTTGCTGAAGTATCTAACCAAAATTCAGAAGTGAATGCTGTTCTAGTTGTCCTTGTGTCTGCTCTGGAAGAAACTGAAGGAGCTGATCTACATTTAGGCATATATATATATTTGGTTTAAAAGGAATTTACTTGAGTATGGTTTTAATGGGGTTGGGGGAGAGCTTGCAGTTGGTGCAGGGGTGAGGTGTCACTGCCCTGTGGCAGTGGAGTTAAGGACACTGCTTGTGGGACTGCTTGCAGCCAGCAGAAGATGTGCAGAAAGAAAAGCCTCCAATGAGTTGTCATTAAACAGAGCAACTACTTCAAAAGAACACCCACATTTGGAATTGCACCTGTACAATTTAAACCAGTTTATTACAGTAAATGTGTGCAAAACCTGTAACTGGCTATGTCAGTGTGCTGCTCTGAGAAATAAATGCACCTGAATTGTTGAGTCTTTCACTGTGGTGTTTGTCTCTTTCTGGCAGAATTCTGCCAAAAGTGCCAGAGAACAGGCAGCACTGTGGGCTGTAGATCTGAACCACTTTGGGGGTGAATGGAGGAAGAAGTTGAAGGAGGGACACGATATTCATTAGGCTGCAGTGAAACACTCACTGGGTTCCTGCAATTGCTAAGTAAGGTAGGTTTGTTTTCTGAAGGTTTCCAATAAAACACAAAAATTCAATTTATCTTCAGTTTTTCCAAAGTACAGACTTTACAGATACCTCTGTTGTGGTGCCTGTTGCTTCAGCTTTAGTTATAGTTTTTCAATTTGTTTTGTTTTGTTTTGTTTTTCTGTTCATACCATTTTGATTGTAGCAAAAGTTGTGGTTTGACATTTTCTTTGACCCCTGCTTAAAAAATCTGAAGCTGCTCTGTGTGGTTCAGCTTGATTGAATATATTTAGACTTCTAACCCCTAACTGGTTTTTCCATTAGGATATTTATCCTTTTTAATGTGTCAGTGAGTGTGTCATATGTGTTAATGTCACAGATTTTTAAGAAACTTGGAGGTGGAATGTTGTGTCTGCACAATCCACGTGGGCAGTTTGTTACCAAGAATATGACAAGTCGTGTCATGCTAATAACTAATAGACCATCTGCCTCCCACAATTCCTGCAGCTACTTGATAGTTTAATCGATGACTTTGTCTCCGTAGTGGATGTCAGAAGCAGTGCAGCATGGCCACGACAGTATTTTTTTCTGCAGTGGAGATAACATGCCTGTGTTCTGTATGTGAGCAGCCAGTGAAAACCTGCTCCCCTGATGAATTCCCGAATCCTTTTTTGTGTCCTCATGTCTGTCTGTAGCTTCCTTAACACACCACATTGACAGCAAACCCAGACTCATAATGTATTTGCAGGAAGAGAGACAATAAATGTACAGAAGTTTTCCATTGATATATAATGGTTCTGCTTTTAATTTTTTTCCCCCGAAGATTTAATTGATACTGCAGCTTTGGACTAGAGCACTTTTACTGTCTAGCAACAGCCACCCCACTCTGGCCTGTGGGTTGAACCATCACTGCACTTCAACATCCGTTTCTCCTGGCAGCGAGCAGTTCAGGCAATTGCACATCAAATTGGGGTGAATAGCAGGGGGTGTTTTTCAGCCTTGATTCCAGTTCCTGAACGTCTGTGTATTGCTGTTGTTTTGCACTTTTATTTGTGCTCTGTTCACTTAAAACTGGGCTTTGAAATTTTTGTTAGATCGTCACAGAGGCTGGAAGTGAATTAGACAGTGTCAGTCTTACTCCCTGAACCCAGCACCCCCTGTTCTGGGGACGCTCTGTGGGGTTTATTTTATTTTCAGAGAAGGGCCAGAAGTCTGAGGGAAGTCTGGAATGGGCAAGGAAATGTGGATAAATAGATGGCTTTGGGGGGAGTGAGGTACTCTTGGGCATGCCAAGTGACAGCAGGGAATGTTGCATACAAGATGTGTCAAAGGAGAAGGTGGAGAAGGAGCAGGTCAGGTCCCTTCCCTGTCACTTTCCTAGAAAACCCTGCACTGTGACACCTACCTTTTGCCCAAGTGTTTTAAGTGTGCCCCTCAGGGATGTGTGGACTTTTTTGAGACTGCTGAGAAGAGATGAAGCAGGCAGATCAGCCTTAGAAGGGACAGCCTTTCTGTGTGGACCTGAAGTGGACTGTGCAGGTGGTTTCAAGAGATTTGCTGCACTGAGAGCAAACTTACAGGATTCTCATTGCAAATGGAGCGATGATGTTGGAAGCCAAATCTCAGGCCAGCTCCAGACTTGACATCAGTAGAGGCTTAAAATTGAGCAAGCAAATACATTGAATTTTGCCCACTTCAAAAAGTTTATCCTTCTAGTGTCCACACTGGTGTGCAGTGGAATCTGGTGCGAGGCAGATGGAACAACGCTGAAAGTCTTGCACTTAAGCTTAGTTGTCTTTCTGGGAGTTTTTTTGGTTTTTGGGGGACAGGTGAATCCATTTTTAACAGTGGATTCTCAGCACTTTGAAAATCTGACCTGTTTTATACAGTTGATAAAGATGTATTCAGGACCATCCCTTCTTGAAGCAAATGAGTGATGAAATGATGAGGCCTCTTTGAGGTCAGCAGAGCTGAAGAAGTCAGTGAACTTACTGGAGAGTTAGAGAGTTGAAATCAAAATAAAGGACAGCAGAGGGATAATAATTGAATTTTATGCAGGCAAACGATAATTGGATACTAATTCTTCATTCTGAGTACAAATGGCATATTCAGAGTGGCCTTTTGTTGGACTTCCGCTTCAGGAGGAGTGGGGACAGGCTGGAAAAGGGCCAGAAGAGGTGAGGGAGGGCAGTTGGAGATTTCAGGAGCAGTAGCTCTTAAGAAATGGGTGAAAAAACTGAGGAAATTTGATTTTAAGACAAGATCAGTTGAAGGAAGACCATAAGAGCAATCCTTAAGTATGTAAAAAAAAAAAACAAACTTGGAGAGAGAAAAAGATTTGTCTGTTCTCAACATGAGTGGAGGAAAGGAGGAAATGCAGTGTATCTAAATACAGCAGGGTGATCATTCAGGATGGACAAGAGGTTTCTGTCTTTGGAAGAGGGCAGGAAAACAAAAATGCCTGGAGTGGCAGTGGGGTGAGCTGAGCCTGCCTTCAACCAAATGTTCTCCTGTGGTCTCTTCCCACGCCTGTCTGTACAAGATTTTATGCTTGCTCCTTTGGAGAGAGCTTTTAGTTCCTCCACAAGCAGTTGGATTTGTGGTACAGTGTAAATAACTTCAGGACAGTGCTTTGGTTATCAGTGCTGATTGCCTCAGTTGTGTATTAGAACTGAAGGGTCACTTGGAAGCTGTCAGTGTTTTCAGATAAAAACAAATGCATCTGAAACACAGTTCAGCTGGTGAGATGGAGATTATCAGAACTGAGCCATGTGATATGGCATTTGTGATAACACTTTCCTTACATAAGCATGTGGAGATGGTATTTTATCCTTTCTCCCTTTTTTTTTTCTTTTAATCTGCGGTTTTCATTTTAACCAATACACTCTACTGAACTTTTAAATATTTTTGTAAAATATCCAAGATGACATATCAGCTAGGAATCTTTGCAGCTCTATTAGAATTGCACTGGTAAATTAACATATACTGATAAGAAAATGAGACTGGCAACAGGAAGGTTACATGGCATCATCTTGTGGCTGTCTTAGGTTTTCCTGCATGTAAGGTTAACTTCTTGAAATTCATGAAAGAAATGAAAGTTTTTTACATTATTTTTAAATTCTAAAAATTAAACATTTATTTGGGGATTTATCTAATTCAGAGTAATCCTCAACCTTTAAATTTCTAAGCGCTGCTAGCTTATTGTGTTTCTTGGGGTTTTTTTCGGGAGGTTGTTGTTTTTTCCTTTGTTTTTTGGTTTTTTTGTGTGTGTGGTGTCTATGTTTGGGTGTTTGCTTGTTTTTGTTTTGTTTAGTTTATTTTGGGTTAGAATGCCCTCTTAATTCCTCATTGTCCTTTGAGGAATGGGGTATTATTTAAAAGTTAAATCATACAGTTCCAACAAAGACGTCCAGTGCCATCAGAATGACACATTCCATGTAATTACTTTAGAGTTCACAGTGTAATCTAATGATTGGCAATTGAAAGGAATAAAATACTGCTAGTTGAGCAGTATTGAGATTTTTTTTTCTTTTTGATCAGCAGATTTCCTGTATAAAAAGCAAGGTTTCAAGGGGGTTTTTTTGATCAATAGGTTTTCTGTGTAGAAAAAGAACCATCCACTGCTATTCACATCCACACAGAAATGGTCTCTTGCTGGAAGTAAACCTAATTGTCTCCGACAGTAAAAGGAACCACTTGGACTTGATTATGCAGCTGGTCACATTTTATTGAGCCACTGACATATTCCCTGTGGTCTGGGAAGAAAAGAAGATTATATCATTGTGAAGTTTTGCTGGGTCAGTGCTCTGCCAGTGAATGCAGGGTTATATGCAAACACTTTCAAGGTGAGGGATTGTCTTTCCCCCGTCCTCCTTCCGCTGTGGCTCGACATCGCCCTCGGCATCGTGACCTGCTGGAAAACACAGGGCACAGCTGTGTGGAGCTGTTTCTTCTCTTGCATTAGGAGAAAACAGAGTAAACCCCTTCCTTAAATAATTAGATCTGTGATTTTTGAATAAAATTATATTCCCTTTGCTGTATTTAAAATAGAGGCTAAGGTATCCTTGTGTGCCCAAAATAGAAGTTTAGGTTAAGGCATGTAGGTTGTTTAAAATGATTTAGAAGGAATTATACAACAATACAGTTTGTGATGTTATGCATGCACACAATCCTCTGTACCATGCAGGAAAACCTGGCTCTTGTGACTGAAATTTAGCAACTGTGAAAGTTAATAAGAAAACTGTAGTTGTGGGCATGTTATTGATTGTGAAAGAAAACTGCATCATTTTGAGAGATCGTCTTTCAAACAGGACATCCTTTAATAATAATGAGAGAGGCTTCCTGTGTAGATATCTTCATTGTGTATATATTTTGAAAGAATTTTTTTTCCTAACAGCTCATCTGTTGAAAGCAAGTCATTGCAATAAATAGAATAAATGTGTGAGGAGTAGATCAGTCCAGTTTGTGGTAAGTATTTGAAGTTTAGCGTTAGGGAGAAGCAAGGTTTTCTTGCTCTGCTAAAAGGAAAGTGTGTCACTGTTGTAACCAAAGGGTACAGTGGAACATGGCAGTGAGTTCTGTAGAGCTGAGACACAAAGTAAAAGTTATTTTCTGTCCCTCTTTTTGTGGAATTAAGTCTTAGAATCTTTGAAATAGACCATTTGAGGGACTGGAGCTGTCGTTCTCCATATTGAGGGTTCTGTGGTTCATTAACTCTTCTTAAAATGGATAGTGATAACCATCTATTTTTGGTTTTTTGGTTGTTTGTTTGTTGGATTTTTTTTGACGTGTTCTGGAATGAGAGGAGAGAAATGCTAAATGGCATTCTCGTCCATCTCTACTCTGGGTAGTTGAGCAAGATGTATGTCACAGGAAAGTGAGTGCATGAAATAATAAAAAAAAAAAAAAGAAAGAAAAAACAAACCCCAAAACCACCTTCTTTGATAAGTGAAACCACAAGTGTGAGTCGCCACTCTGGTTTCTGTTCCTGCCTCTGTCACTGCCTACCTGTCCCCCCTTGAGTGATTTGCTTATCTCATATTGGCCCTCTGATGTTCTGAAATATTTAGAAGATTTGGATGCTGGCCAGATGTCACATAACCGACATCCAGATCTCTTAGAAAGCTTTGGAAAGCTCACTTCTGGTCAGTTCATGACTTTGCAGTGTTTCGTGTAGAGGAACAACGAATTGCTCGTTTTCCAATGAACTGTGGAATCAGAGAGTGAGAGAATCAGTCATTTTTCAATGCCTTCCACCATCTGCCTTGAATGCAAGTTTGGCTTGCATCATGATGTTGGAAAGTGAGATTTGAACTATCCCCATGAGTTTTATTTAAAAAATATAAAAGGCGTTTGGCTGATGTGGTGGGTAGGAGCAATAAGCTCGGTAGTCCTGTAGTGAAAAAACATAAATGTACAAAATAGCTGAGCTTGGGAGCCAGCAGGGGCTGAGATCTGAGAGTGTTCTTCAATCCTGTGGCAAAGAACTTCTCAGGAAAATGAGAGGCTTGCCCTGGAGCAGTTCTGCATGAATTTATACTACAATAGGAGAAGATACACATGGTCAGGTACCCCTGTGAAAGTTTAATACCCAGGTGGACTTTAACACAGTGAAGTTTTGTTTAAAAGTACTTCTCAGTTTTCTCATAGTATGGCCTTTTGAAGAGAGAGCTTAAGTCACTTTTTATTGGAAATACTAAAAAGCCACAGCACACATAATGTTAAAAAAAAAAATCCGAAGTGTTTTTTGCTAGAGAACTGCACAACCAAATCTAGGGCTGGCGTTCTGTTATTTGACGTTCCATATATTTTATGACTTTGTGAACTGAGTTTATTCTGTGTCTGTGAAAAGTAAAAGCTGCCATAAATCATACTCCTTTTTGCTAAAAGCATGAATTGTACTCCTTTATGTTAAAACATGTTAAAATCTACATTGTAGGCCCAATGTAGAATTTGTGGTACAGGTGCAGCTCTGTAAATATTCCCTTAGATAGCAAAAGCAGTAAGTTGTTACCCAAGAATGAACAGGGGTTAATTATTATTATTAATATTGCTGGAAATTTGCCCAGAATATCCAGAATGTATGAAGAATGATGGTAGATGTGACAGGACATTTCGTAGATCAGCTTTCTGCAGCAGATGCTGGTGACCTTGCAATGTAGCCTGAAGAGCCTGAGGTGCTTCAGGATCCTGCATGCAACTGTTTGCACCATGAACATGTTTCGCTCACCTCCTGATAAATATTAGTCCTCTCTTAGACCTGAATTTATTTATTTATGTGTTTTGGGAGCAGCAAATTTGTGGCCCATCAGCTCAGACCATGGGAAATCCAGCCGCAGCAGGTTGAAGACCAGCCCGGTGGAGTGCCTTAATTAACAGGAACATGTAATTAAAATTGAAGCAGATGTGGCTTGGGCAGGTGGTATTTCCTGAGCATTCCCTGAGTGTGCATGCTGTGTGTGAGGGACACAAATAACTCCTCTTTCTGCAAGTGTGGGAGATGCTGGTGCATCTGCTGAGCAGTTGGTGTGTGCGGGCACCCGGCGCCGTGAAACTGCCACAGCTCGGCTCTTCATGGACTGAAACCAGCTCTGAAATCCTCAACATATGAGAACAATTTTAAAAACAGCCTGGACAAAGTTTGAGGGTAAAAATAAAAGGTATTTGCATGGGAGGCTGTAAATGTAATAACCCCGTGCAATGCGTTTCTTGCATTCTTTTGTGATTATCTGCTACCAGCTACTGTTGGGAACATTGTGTTAGACAAGAGAACACTTTGATCTGATGTAGCTGTACAAAATAGGAGAAGTCGTTGCAACTCACAGGATTTGAGAACAGCTACTCAGCTGAAAAATCAACCCATAAAAATTCCAACATCGCATTTGTTGTTAGTTCTTATCTAAAATTACAGTATTTGAATTATGTAGAATTTCAGCGAACTGGAAGAAAATAGCAAAAAATTTACAGTCAAAATATAGGAATAAGGCATCTAACTCTGCAAAACTGGCATTCAGATTGTGGGGTTTTTTGTAGACCAGGAAGTGTAGGCCATTTCCCCATGCTTATGGCAGTACAGATGGCAAATCTGAAAAGAAAAAAACAACCAAACTAACCACACTTAAAGTTTTATGTATTTGAGGGAAATTTTTGTCCCTGTAGATTTTTCAGATTGAATCTGTAGAATCCTTCTGCAATTCTAGGTTTTGTTCGTGGGGGTTTATAGCAATTTAATGGGATTATCTGAGGAGTAATTGTGTCATACAGTTAAATTACTCCATCTCTTGGTTGTTAGAGTGACCTGTTGTAATTTTTCAGTATCTGTTGAGTGGTGTTTCAGTCTCCCAGCTGGCTTGTTTGCAATACCTTGTTCTGTCCTTTGGCAAGCTGTGTCAAAAAGTGCTGTTGTAGCAAATGACTTTCCATTAAGGCACGGCAGGTCTGTGTTCCCCATGGTTACCAAATTGAAAATGAAATTTGTATATTTTGTGTGTGTGTTCATTTATCTTTTATAATCGTCTGGTGAAGAATGGCCTTCTGAAGCTGCAGAGGCTGCAGAACCCCTGGCTTTATTACAGGTGTATCTTCAGCATATTTAAAATTATTATTCTAGGTTAAGGCTTTGAATCTTAGACAGTGGTGGTCTTTTCATCATATCAAAGTGGGAAATCTTTACCTTATTCAAGTGAAGTAGGGTGTACTTTCTGGGTTTTAGGGGCAATTTTATCTGGTTTTTTTTTTTTGAGTTCATGAACTGAGCGTTTTGAGATGGAGGAGAATGCTCAAGAAACAAGTGAATGTCCTGTTCTGATATACATTAGTTCAATACTGATCTGTATTAGGAAGCAAAGATCAGGAATTTGTGGAAATCTCTGCCAGGATCCTATAAAGGCACAGGACTGTTCAGACTGTCATTGTTATGTTTATTAGTGTTGATTCTGACTTGAGACCAAATCTTCAGTCTGTGGTGGCTCCACTTCACTGGATGATGTAGATTTACAGCAACGGAGATGTGCCCATTAACGTTGTGGCTATTCCCATTGAAAGAATCTGAAAAAGTACCTGAATAAAATATCTCTTTAATGTGAGCAAGGGAGTCAAAAATTTGGCTGAAGTTGTCAGAGGCAGTGCTGTAAATGGAAATTGGCAATTGCATTGGTATTGATTCCTTCTGAGCACCCAGCTGCTTGGGGAACTGAGAAAAATCCTCATCCCAAGGGGCCGCTCCTCTCCACTGCTGAAATCTTGCTGCAGTGAGTCTCTGAGCCTTGCAAGTTTTAGGAAGTAAATAATTTGAGCAATTGTAGAGAAGGACTATGAAGTGCATGTAAAGTGTTGTGATTCTTCCAGGCTGAACTGCCAAACTTCACACTTTTCTGAATTTAGCTGGGTTTAGGAAATACTGGTTTTGCATGTTTTAATGTTTTACTTATTATACAATTAGTATGTGAAAAAATAATGACTTAAATTACCTCTGACTTGAAGTTCATGCAGTCAGCATCAAAGGCAAATGCAAGTCAGCGATTGTAGTAAGTCTGGAAAAAAATTATTTCTGGTGGTGTTCATAAGATTTATCAAAGTAGTTGAATATGTGCTGATTTATTGTAAAATAATGTGTGCTCATAATTTTCAATTTGATTTTAACATGCTATAAAGACATTACAGAGTAAATAGTGAGTGATCATTTCTGTAACTTGATCAGATATGTTGTCACAAAAGTTTCAAACACGTGTATTTAATTATGAAGTGGAAAGTAACTTCTATTACTAAGGGAACAGTTTTCTTGTTGTATCTTCCTCTTAATGCTTAATTCCTTTTATTGTGACTGAATACTTCTGGTTGCAATGTGCCATAACCCTATTGGCCTGGGATAAGTTTCTTTAATTATTTATTCTATTAATGTTTCTATCACCTGAGGGAAATGCAGATATTTTGTTAATGATTGTGTTAATCAAACAACTTTCTGTTTTTCTGCACTGCCCAAATTTATGTCATTACATTAACAGGCACAGGAGATGAAACTGGAGACTTGTAATATAGTGCAGATTGGATTAAGTCATCTGTGTGGTGTAGACTGTGTGAAGATTTATTTTAGATAATTTAAAAACATTAAATCTGCAAGACAGTTATTGTTCCTGACAGGTTCCCTGAAGTTCCAACATAAGGCCAATGTTGTGAAGATTTTGAAGTTTGTGTGTGAACAATCTCGCTGAAGCAATGCAGCCTGGGATACACAATATTGCTTTGAACAAGTACATTTTTTAAAAAACCCACAGATATCTTTATACAATGATATGTGTATTGTAAAAAAAACCAAACAACCCTTTGAATATTGGAATAATCATTCTGCCCATGTAATATGATGATAGGCATGAGACATTTCAATGTAGTATATAATTTTTAGCCATTTCTAAGTGTAAGGGGTGTTATAACTTGCCTTTCTGCCCTTTGAAGGCCTTGATGTTATCTAGGCAGTAAATGTTCATTTTTCAAACGTTCAACCACAAGATGGGTGGAGAAGGGAGTCCTTGTGCTGTGCTTCCATCATCAGTTTTGCTTGCTGGGGCTCTCCCTGGGGTCAGTGCAGACCCTTCTGGGAGTAGTGGAGTAGCTTTAGCCAAGAACTTCCCACCTGCAATGCTGCAGCTGGTTTTGGATGTTGCAGGGGTCCCTGGAAAGCATCTGGTGGGATTCTCAAATACCTATTGCTTGCTTAAAAACACTATACATTATTCAACCATTTATTTTTGATGTGTGCAAGACAGCCAGGGTCTTTTTTGAAGTTATATTGAGGACCTTAAACCAGTTAAGTTTAATGGCCTTTTTGTGAAGAGGTTTGTGGACAAGCGTTTCAGGCAGTGTCAGTATCGCTGTGCTTGGAAATCAATACCGCTGTGATCCTTAATCTTCTTTTCAGTCCTGAGAGCTTCGCAGACACACAGAAAAGCCCAAAACAATCCAAACGTTACAGAATTCAGCATATATTCCATCAATTTTATCTGGTGCACGTGGGTAGTGCTTTTTATTTGAATAATAACTCATTTTATTCCTGTCCTGCTTTGCATACATGGCTGCTTGCCTGCATAAGTAGGGAAAGCCTTGAGTTGTTCTTTCAGCAAGCCCATCCTCTGAAGTTATCATGGCAATAGTTTCAGCATCTCTAATCTTTTGGCATTTGCTGGGGTGAAGGGTGGTCCTTCAGTGCCTTCATCCTGTGGCCCTTTTGGCAACCAGTGTTGGGCAGTGATGCAAACCCAGCAATACAAGCCCAGACCAACCTGTCTGAGTTCTCAGGTGATCCATCAGTGGATGCTGCCAAAATAGTTCCCACATTTGCCTTGTTGCTGGCCAAGGTGGTGGCTCTGGTAATCCTTCACTGCAGGTAGGAAGTATGAGGAAGACATCCTGACAGCGAGCACATCCTTTGGGGGAACAGTTCCCTTCTGTTTAGTAAATTCGCTTTACTTGATGAATTTAAGCCAAACATGTAATTATAACTATGTAATTATAACTAATTTTCAGCGTCATGCCCTCCCTGACACCCTTGAGATGTTACTTCAGAGTGGGTTCTTCATATTTAAAGATTGGTTAAACTTATGCTCTTTGAGAAACTCAGTGAGCAACAGATGTATGAATTTTGAAACAGTTATTGTGATGATTTCTGTAGGATTCTTTATTTCATTTGGATATGTTTCCTGTACATATATTTTGTTCTTATTTTTATTTCTCAAAAAGCAGTTGTCTTTGTCTCATACTTGGTAAGAAAATATTGGCAAAAAAACTAAAGGTAGATATTTTTCTTGCATGATTGGTGATGGATTTTTAATGAAGTCATGCACTTATGCATACTAAGGTACAAGAGTTTTGCTGGGAAATAAACTAAACTCGTGTTTACTTGTTTGGGTTTTTTTCCAGAGATCTGTTACAGTTCCCCAGAGAAGATGATGCAGACATTGCAATGAAAATCCTGGGTCAGTGGCGTTCCCAAGGCCTGGAAGATGTCCGGCTGGTAAATTACTCCGTTCTGCTTGACCTGCCAGGCCCTTCCTCAAACACAGTAACTCTGCAGAGCAGCGGGGAGTGCTTTTATCCAAGTGGACAGCAGTGCAGCAGAGACCCCAAAACACTTCACAGCCAGGACCTCCTGTACTCGTACGCGGCTTATTCTGCCAAAGGAACTCTGGAGGTAACGTGACCATTTGTCTCTGTCATTTGTGCTGAAATAGAGTCAGGAAACATCAGCTTCTGTTGAACCTGACTGGAAAATTGCACATAGAATCACAGAGTTATTTAGGTAGGAAAAGCCTTCTAAGATCATCAGATCCAACTGATAATATGGTGAAATGCCCAACCTTAAAATAAGGTATTTATGTGAATTATGATGTGGCCAGTCTTACTTATACTAATTAACCTTACAGCCTTATATATATATGAATAGTTCATAGGAGATATATATAAATATAGATACACACTCACACATATATATATATGAATAATTTTTTTTAAGTATCTGTGTTTATGAATTGGCACATTTTGCTTGGGTGTAAAAATCTGAAAGTTGTGTCTAGAGCTACACTTCATCCTTGCTGATGTATGCGTGCTACTGGTTTGAGGGATGCTTGTAGGAAGGATGAGTCTGACGGGAGTGCTGGGCTAATACCTGGAGCCTCTGAATTATGGTCATGGATCTCACATAGTTTCTTTTGTGACAACTCAGTTGACACATCTGCTCTATTTCCTCTTGAAAACCCTGATTTGTACTTTTATCTTACTGTAGTTGCTCTAGGAAGTTTTGTCTGCAAAAAGATTCTGCCTATTTGGATTTGTTACTTGCCAAGTGAAATAAGATCTTGGATTATCTTGTTTTATCCTGTTTACTGTCTCCACTGTCTGCCTTCCTTTAGCTTCTTTCTAAATATTTTGGGAGTACACAAAGGGGCCGTTGTGTCTGTTTACTTTCCTAGCTCAGACAGTATAAATCTTAATAAATATTTCCGAAATATAAAAATTGCAGTTTCACTGCTAATTGCATTATTGTGGTCTTCCTCCTTTTGAAAATACCATATATTATTCCACTGATGCAGGGGGGTTTCCATCTTGGTTTCTTTCTTATTTAAAAGACATGTTTGTTCACTGCTTAGAACACTTATAGGCTGTAAAGGAACAGATTGTGAACATCTTAATATTTAAACATGCCTACTCTCCATACTGAGTCTCATGAGCTTCTGTTCTGAGCTCTGTCCACTTTAAATTTGTTGCTGAGAAGCAAAATGAAGTAGGCAAGAAGAGGTCCTAACCTGCATGATACACACTTTAACTTTTCCATGGGTGAAGGAAAAGTACAAATGAATGAGGTTGCCTTCTCATATCACTTAAAAACTCCAGATTTAATATTATTTTCTCATTGCAACTTAGTGAGAGTAACTGTAATCAGAGAAAAGAATGGTTGTGACCTTTGAGGTCTTACTTCATGAATGTCGATGTGTTGCTAACAAAATTCATCAGATTGAAGGAAATCCAATGTTCCGGGAAAAACCACTGCTGTTATTCCCAGCAGCACATGTTCCACTTTCCATTAAGTTTCAGGGCAGTTTCCTCTTATGAGTTCGGCAGAAATGAGGCCCACACACACTGTCCTCATCACGAGGGCTGGACCCTGGCTTTGGCAAAACTCCAAACTTGTACTGGAGCCAAAGAATGACTCTCTGCATAGTTTTACAGTCAGTTCTTTGAGATACCTCAGCACCCTTAGAAACCTTGAGATGTATTCTTCTGTTCTTCAGAAAGTCTTCCTGGAATGTCCTTAGATCTAGAGTTTTTGCCCAAAAGGGAAATTTTCATATTTGTTTAGGCTACAGGTAGGTTGGTAGTGGTTTAACTTTCCTGACTTTCAATCCTACACACTAATCTCTACTATTTAAACTAATGGAAGTAGAAAAACTTTAAATGAGAAGTAGCAGGTGGTGGCTGTTGCTGGGTTCAGCCATCAGAAAGTGACTTGATTGCTTGCAGTGGAACTACAAGTCACATATTTTGAATATCCTACAGTGGTCTGTGATTGCAAAATCATGAGGGTTTTCCTGTGAACAGGTATTTTTATAACAGCTACTCATAACCTGAATAATTTTCCTTCAAATGTGGCACATCCTTAGCAGAAAATTCCTATTATGTGTCATTTAATCAGGCTGAATTGCTGATACTGCCTCGATGCTGCTGCTTCATTGTATCTCATTTGTCTGTTTGGTTTGCTAGAAGTTGAAGCAAATAAAACCATTAAGCTATTGCAGTCTGGCTACCAGCAGAGCCACAGCTCCACTTTCATGTTGACAAGGTTATTTGTAGAACAGCAAGACTCATTTTCTTTGACCACCTGTCATGTCCATTCATCATATGGCCATTGTGTATGAGCCATCCAATTTGTGCTTTCTGGTAACAGTCTAAACAGCATTTGTGAGTAAAAATGTGAGCATTTGTGATCTGAAATCTACTTCAAAAACCTACTTAGTGCCATTGTGATGGATGGTGCACTTTACTACTTCTCTATATTTCATCGGGCTGTGAAAAGGTGACAGTGTTTACCCATCATGGTGACAGGCAGGGCAGCTTACAGTTCTGGAGAGGGCTGTCGAGTCAGTTTTGAAATAGATATTGCAGCAGTTATGTAAATAATATATTGTAGGCTAGGTCAGCCTAAGGAAAGAATGACATACCTGAAATATATTTTTATTAAAACTTAAATATCAGCCACCTTTTATAGAGCTTAAACCTTTTGTCTGCTTGATAAAAAACAGGAAAGCTGCTCTGGCCAACAGAGTGCACATATAAATGGAAATTACATTGCTTCAAATTTATGCATTAAAGCAAAATGCATTGTCAGACAGTATCCAGCCAGTCTCCAGGTGAGGGTGGTGTGGTGAATCCGAATGTGCTGCTCCTGCCTCCTGGGATGTGGGGATCCAGGAGCTGTGGGAGTGTGTGCTGTCCCTGGAGTGTGGGGATCCAGGAGCTGTGGGGGCGTGTGCTGGCCCTGGGGTGTCGGGATCCAGGGGCTGTGGGAGTGTGTGCTGTCCCTGGAGTGTGGGGATCCAGGAGCTGTGGGTGTCTGTGCTGTCCCTGGAGTGTGGGGATCCAGGGGCTGTGGGTGTTTGCTGTCCCTGGGGTGTGGGGAGCCAGGAGCTGTGGGTGTGTGCTGTCCCTGGGGTGTGGGGATCCAGGAGCTGTGGGTGTCTNGTGGGGATCCAGGGGCTGTGGGTGTTTGCTGTCCCTGGAGTGTGGGGATCCAGGAGCTGTGGGTGTGTGCTGTCCCTGGGGTGTGGGGATCCAGGAGCTGTGGGTGTCTGTGCTGTCCCTGGGGTGTGGGGATCCAGGAGCTGTGGGTGTCTGTGCTGTCCCTGGGGAGTGCAGGGGGCTGAGCTGGGCAACCATTGGCTGGAGCTGATGAGACGGGGCCGTGACCCCCCCAGATCTGGTGTCCCCTTTCGGTTCCACACTGGTGAATGGTGTCAATATGTCAGTAGCCCATGTGTGACACACCTGCTGTGATCCCTGAGTGCACTAAAAGATAAGCAGGGGTGTGCTTGGGCTGGCAGGAGGCTGAGTGGCACTCGGGGCGCTGGGCACTTGGTTTCAGTCGGTTCTGCCCAGTGCAGCAGCTCCAGGAACAAACACACATTCACAATGTTTGTCTGCTCCCTCCACTGTTTCTTTAGCAACTGGAAATAGTCAGTCCTAGCGGATGTAATGGTTGGTGTGTTGGAACGTTCAAGGACAGACTAATTAGAGCAAAATGTAAATGGTATGTGCTTTGTATTCACGCATTTTCTGAAATTGTATTTGTGTGACCTGAGGGTTTTCTCACTTTCCTTTCACCTCAGTTTATTCACTCTTTACTTTATGGAAGTGTTAAGGAACTTTTGGCAATCCTAAGGCTGCTTTCATGCTTTAAACTGAGGTACTTGGTGTCCTCTGTTACGCAGCATTGTCTCATGGTACACTACTCTGCCACTTCTGGAATAATGCACCAAATCCCTGATGGTTCCTTTGCTGGTCCTCTCTTCTGGTTTGGAGTTTGTTTCCACCCTCATGGATGCTCTCAGGAAGCCCAGAAAACCATCCTGTTTCTTTCCTGGACCTTTCATATACTGTAAGGACTGTGTTGGTTCAGGAACCAGGAGAGGGTGCAGGAGTGCGACTACTGGCATGTTCTTGAAATGGGGATGCATGTGCAGGCAGGGATTTAAGGGTTTTTGGGCAGAAATTAATTGTGCCCATCTCCAAGGCAGGTCTCCCGACACCCAGCTGTGTCTGGTTTGTGTTTTGGGCACTGCTCTGTCTGTGTTCCCTGGCTGCTTGGACTCCTCTGTCACCTCACTTCCCTGCCATCACCCACATTCCCCTGTTTCTACTGATTTCTCTGTTGCAGTGTCTGCTGCTCTGAGGCATTTGTACTCTCAATCAGCCAGGGGTATCTTTGATTAGTTTTGGAGGGGCTGCAGGGAGCAGACAGGTGGGAATGGTGCCTGCCTGCCTCTACCCACTCCATGCAGAAGAGATTCTCTGCATCTGCTGGTCACGTCCCAGCCTGCTCCGGTTCGTTTGTTTTGGTGACATTTTCTCAGCT
Source organism: Orthonyx spaldingii (assembly GCA_013397795.1). NCBI lineage: Eukaryota > Metazoa > Chordata > Aves > Passeriformes > Orthonychidae > Orthonyx > Orthonyx spaldingii. The sequence goes on along the minus strand of VZTJ01002531.1, from coordinate 626,645 downwards.
AAATGAGAGCCCACCGCAGAGATTAATGCAACCTGAAGCAATCTGGGAAGTGCAAGCCCATCTGTTAAGCTCACTCAGTCATCTTCCCACCATTCTTCAATCTTGGCAAGACGGGGATGAGGGAAGCAGGACTCAGATTGCTGTCAGATCCTCTTTCACAAGGAGGGGACTTTGCTCACTTTTAACCCATATCCCATTTTCTTATGGCTGTATTTAGATGTCTCCTCTCCCAATCCATGCCCTTCTCTCCCAGGTCCTTTTCTCTGCAGGAAGATGGGAGCCTTCCTCTCTACTGCCTGGTCCTCCAACCTTTCCCGCTCCTGCCAGGAGTGTGTCCTGCTTGTGTGTGCTACAGTCCCCTCCCTCTCTGCTCAGGTTTACAGCCCTGTTTGCTTCCAGCTCTGCACCAAAAGGTCTGAAGTTCCTCTGGAGAGGACAGTGCATCAGGAAGTCCTTGACCCCAAAGTTTGCTTTCATTTGATTCGGTTTCATTGTGCTGGAAATGTGATTAGTGCACCCTTATTATCTTCTCTCTTCCCTCCAGCTAATCAGTGGTAATTTCCTTAACAATATTTCAGAATTAAGATTGGTGTCAGCGGGTTGGTTTTAGAAAATTTTAAAATCTTCCCAGGTTATTTTTATCCCCAGGCAAAATTTCTAAATGAGCCTTCTGCAGCATGCTCACTCGCACATCTTGAATTCCAAAGGCAGAGAGAGCGTTTAATTTAGATTAAATAATCACAGCATCTCTTCCTAAGTCTTTCAGTCATTTTTGATGGCACATTGGTGCAAAATATCAAGCTAGAGGGAATCTTGATACATGTGTGCATTTAATTCTTTTAGGCATGCCAAATTTAGTTCATTATTATCTTTATTAACATTTTAAAAGATTTCTTCTCTGAAGAGACATGCACTAGCTAAAATGAATCCCTAGCAACTGAAATCAGTTTGCAGATGGTTAGGGCTATAGGTTTAATAACATATACACACAAATGAGAAGAATCATGTGATTTTTGGTAACATTTAGAAGTTTTAGAGCAGCTTTATTTATCTTTTATTTATAGAAGAATTTCTCAGAAACCTCTTCCACAAATAATCATAATTTAGACCACTGCTCTGCATACCAAGTAGGAACAGCAAATTTTCAAGACAATCTCACTAAGAATATGGATTTTAGAATAGACTTGACCTTTAAGCAGGAAACAACATTCAGCATTAACTGCAGCATAGCTGCCACTCCATTATAATTACATGTAGAAAGCTGTGAAATGCAATGTGAAGGTTATATAATTTAAAATTGCAGGCGAGGGCTCCAAAAGCGATCATTGAAGAGATGTCCTGCAGAACATCCTGTCAGTTTCCTGGCATATATCACATAACCATTAATAAATAAAGTTGTACAGTTCCCTAAAAATAATAATAGTTCATCGTGCACAAAGCCCCAACTGATATTGCTGGAAGATTTTTATGTCATTGAAGGGCAGGGTTTCAAAGATGCAGATGCTGCTGCTGCAGAGCCTTTTGCTGTTTGATAATTGCGAGTCAATGGTGTCCTGATGTTTTACTAATAAAACGTTGGTAATGACATTTTAGTAATAATGCCATTAATAATAAATTAGGATTTTTAAATGATATAAAAAGCAAAAGGTGAGGCATCTTGGTATCTAGAGACATAACAGATCACTGAGCACTTCCATGCCATTGCACAGAATCAGCTGAAGGCATTTCTTAGTCAAGCCTCAGTACAATATTAGAGAGGCAGCAATGTTGAACCATAACAATTATTTATATTCCAATTGCATGGTAAAAACTAAAGGGTGCAAGCCCTGAGGGCTTGGGAAGAGTATGTGGTGCCTTTTTTAGGTTTTAGTGCAAGCAAAATTCCTATTGAAAGAAATGGGAATTACATCATTTTTAAGCAGAGTTAAATTTTGTCTGTTAGTAGTCACTGTGAGAGGATACCCATGGAATTTGTGCAATTGCATGGGTCTCCAAGGAGTATTTTTCTCTCTAATTTTTATTGTGTAATCAGACCCGCTGGGTTGCCATCATCTCTGCAGTTCAGTGGATACCTGGGTTGGAACCCACCCAGTCAGCCTTTTTTCACCCCCACTCTTTCTTAATGGTGTTTGGTTCAAACCTCAATGCAAATACACTCAGGTCAAGTGGAAACCTTTCTGCCAAATCACAGCTCATGTTTTCCTTAGGTGGTGCCATCTTCTCTCTCTCTGTAATTTCTTCTGCATTTTCTTAGTAAATACAAACCTACCAGTAACGTACACGTGGGTTTTTTTCTGTTTAAGTTTGTAAAGGCAATATTCTACTCAGAGGAGGAATTTTCAAGTAAAAAGCTTCTTGTGCTATGAGCTCTTGGGATTTTCGTTTAAATTTCTCCAGTATTCTGGAGGTTTAAAACTGCCTCAAAGGAGTCCTGCTTACACTGAAAAAAAGTGAAAATTTCCTTCAACAGAGGAACTATTATGTAAATATCAACTTTTAAAAAATTGACAGTATGAGAAAAACATCATAAGAAACAAGTACAGCTGATACAAGAACAATAACAAAATATTTTTGTATTTATATAATACTCAATCCCTTGTCCCTAAAACTACTTCCATAACTTTATCGTTTAAAAAAGTGTAGTTTTATGCATGAACAATAAAGAACTGCTTAAAATGCTGCTCAGTTCTCTGGTAGTTATGAGTGACTGTAAAATACTGTATTGATTAAACTATTGCTGCTTCTCTTTTTTTTTTCAGTTTGTTTTTGAGGAAGAGAAGCAAGTCCTAAAACCTCTTCAGGAACATTAGCAATACAAAAGCATCTGTAGTTGAAGGCAGATTGCATTTTACTGATCATTAACATGGTGTGTGTGGGAGTGTGGGCACAGGGCTCTGACCCTGGCAGTCTCTGGCATTGGGCATCCATGGGGATATGGGTTACAAGTGCTGTAATAAAATATATTTTTTTAAAGGCAAAATAATCACTCTTCTGCCATACTGCACTTGATTATTTTTGACAATGGAGAAAAAGATCTAAATGATGGTGGTGTCTTGTGAATTAGAGCTGGCAGCTGAAAAGAATCAGCAGCAACTATTTTCATCTTCAGTGCAGTGTGATAAATCTTAGCAGTTAAAGCCTCAGCAATGTGTTTTACCTTAGGAGTTGTCTCTGCCTACCAGTACAACTTCTACAGTCAGCATTGGACAACATTTTGTCAAAATCTTAGAACTTTCTTTCTTCTGATGTCATAATATGAGTTTATTGGATGCTTTTCTATGGGAGTCTCCTTTTGTCTCACTGTTAAAATATTTTCTAATATTTTGAAATGAAAGTAGCACTGAAAATCCGAAACAAGTCTGAAGATTTCCTGTCCCTGTTATGATGTGGTGATATAAAGTCCAATTATAATCTTCTAAGATGAGCACATCTTAGATGAGTGGAAATAGGTTCTTACGAAAAAAAAAAAAGGAATAAGGATGCTTGAGAGGTTTTAAATGTAACCTAAATTAAGGATAAAGGTGTCATTATGAGAATAATTTGGTGAGGACTGCAGCACGTCTGGCTTCCTTATTAAAGAACTTTGGTATTAAAGAGCAAAGGATGCACCTCTCTAGAGAGTGCTTTGAGGAATGCTCTAAAGCTGGACACAGCCTTGGCAGTAGGAAAGACCAAAAAAAGAAGACCACTCTCAGAGGAAACGTTTTGAAGCAAATAACATTTGAAACCTTTCAGAGCAGGAGGGAAAAAAAAAAATGCTGCTGTGATACAGGTGGTTGAAAAATATATATAAGAACTGAATTCTTAAAAATGTAAAAAAGAATAAAAAGCTAAAAAAAACAAGGCCCAGGTAATAACCATTGGCAAGTGTAAGTTTGGTGTCCAGGTGCTCTTCGCAGAAGTGCATTGGCTGTGGATGTGAACTGTCAAAATGCCAGAGCCTCTTCATTGGCTGGACTAAAATGTCCTGAGAAAAAGCTTTTGTTCAGAAATTCCCTTTTAAAACTGTTTGGAAATACAGCACTTATGACTCCACCTACCAACTGCAATCCCAGGAGAGAAGTATCCTCTTAAAAAATAAATAAATAAAAAACAGTGCAAAGTAAATAAAGCAGAAAATGCATTGGTCTTCTCTCTTAGACATTCTTAGGTTTTTATTCTGTCTGATGTGCCGTCTCTCCCACTAAATATAAATAAATCTCATGTCTAACCTCATGTAATGAATATTAGTTACAGTGTTTATCTCATTCAGTACCAGGGCCTTAATGTGGATGAATCGTGAGCTGTATCAGTTTTATTCTCACAATTATTTCTGGTGTTCCTGAGCTCTGCAGTTCAGAGGGAAGGTGCCCCATCCATCACCGGGCTGTGACTGGCCCCAGAGTAGGTGTGCGTGAGAAAGGAGGTACTTGAAGGAATTTATCTTCCTTCCACGGAATTATGTTACCATATAGAGTTAGTCCTGTCTGCTGCAAGATTCACTGCCTCACTCTGGTGTCTGGAAGGGGCAGACAGAGGTGAATAAGGATGGAAGAGGTCTGGCAATGGCTGCAACTACGGGAGAGCAAAACTCCTAAAATATGCAAGAAAGCTCCTGCTGCATTCTCATCCAAGAGGGATGTGTCTCCTGCTGCAGGGCAGTGCTTCCAGGCACGATCTTCACCTGGGGAATATTTTAGAGAATGAATTAGTGTGAAAAATCTGGAAATTTTACATTGCTGGAAGAAGAATTACTGCATCAGTTTTCTAAACAAAAATTTTATTCAGGAAAATTTTCTCATGCTTTTGTCCATGTTGCCCTTTTACCTCTAAACCCCTTAGGTCTTAAGGCTAAAGGAGAACATTATAATAATGTAAAGTCACAAAATAAAATCTAGAATGAGAAATTGTACCAGTATGGACAGCGTTAGGCTCAGCATTTGGAGGGCAATTCTGATTCTTTGAGTTGAGATCTTTCCCTGATGATCCTACTGCTGCTGTAGGGTTCCTCTGCCCGAAGTAAACTTTCACAATTGTTCAATTTTCTCTGCAGACTGTGTAGATAATTTGTCCCCAGTGTTTGTGAAGTAGGTACCAGAAACGTAAAGGCAGTTGAAGAAAGATGGGAGGAACCCCTCCAGCAGAAGTCACAAGTAGTGGACGTTGTTAATGGTGACTGTTCTTTGTCTCGTGTTTTGAATTTAGTCTCTTGTGTTTATTAAAATCAAGGAAAGGCACCAGTGGAAGTTGGAAGATGAACCATTAGGGGAATCTGTGGCTGAATCAGAATTTATGAGAGCACATTCTGAGTTCCCTGTTTCTGGCTTCCTTTTGTTGATTGTTCAGGATCCGGGGCAGGAAGAATCAGAACAGGTGAAGAGAGGGAATTGAGCACAGATTTCTGTGGTAGCTGATAGTTCTCTAACAGTGTCCCTGACTGCTTTTATTGGGAATTGTGCCATCAAGGGGTATTACTGCAGTAATACTGAGTGCTTCTGTCCTTCTGGGACAGAGGCTGACCTGAATTCCAGGCTGTGTGGAAGATGAGGGAAGCTCTGTCCAGATCCAGCTCTGGATGGGCTGCACTGATGGCAAAGCTTCTGCTTTAAGCAAAAAAATGGATTCTATGATGTCAGGTCAGGTTGCTCTTGCCTCCCATCAAGCTGTCCAGATTCCAGAGTCTCTTCAGACTTTCCTGTATGTCTTAGATGACGTAAACATTTTTTCCAGCTTTTCTTTTGAGGTGCCACTGTACAAGGTGAGTGGTTTACTGGGACCCCCCTCTAAAAAGAAGCAGGGTCTGTCCTTTGCATGGGATTTCCTCTTTTTCCTCCAGGTTTTTCCATCCCTGCTGAGAGCACATGAACCAGGTTCACAAATCTCTATGGGGTTGCTGCCCACACTTAAAAGATGAATGCTCAAAATGTCGGTGTGAAATTTGGCACAGTTCAGGAGAACCTTCACCCTAAGCTCTGGAAACGTGGGATAAAGGTGAACTAATTTCACTATAGGCAAAATTTTCAAAATGAAGGTTAGGTGTTTCTGAAAGAAAAGCTAAATGGGCCTGCCATGTAAAACCTTTAGATGACTAAGCAATGTAGGATGCACATCAACTCCAACATCTTGAGTGCACTTTTAAAAGCAAAATTTGAAAGCCTGAAACAGAAAGTAACTTTTTCTTCCCTGTGCAATTTTATTATCTGTGAGACATGAATGACACATTACATGTTTCTTGTAAAATAAGTCTGCTTCCAAAATGTTAGGTGGTTGAAAACCAGAAAAATATTCTTGTTTAATCACAGAGATGAGCTGTTCTCAGGTACAGCTATATATCTATATCTGTATCTATATATGTATGTATTTGTCCTGGTCAATCATTTGGGCCACTTGAATTTGCTATTACTCAGGCACATTCCCTGTTTTTATTGGAGTCCTTTTCTTGTCATCTGAATATATTTTTAGAATGTATTTTTCCCCAGTCCTTTTTCTACAGATGTAATTTAGAGACCTATAAATCTGTGCAATGACTCAAAACAAGAGAATTCACAGGAGATGGGAAAGATGTCATTTTCCTTTTCACAACTGCATATTTGCTTCTGCAAATTGTTTGCTCAAATGCTGCTTTAGCACTCAGATTTGTGTTTGCATCATTACATGGCTGGGCATCTCCCTGATTATGTTCAAGTGGATGATGTTTGGCCAAGCAAGGGCTATAAGTACTTTGTGAAAGAGCATTTATTATAATCTAGGAAATAGAGTTCTCCCCGACATTTTTGAAAGTTCAAGTGTTCTCTTGATGCAGTGGGTGACCTCCTCTTGTACATATGAATGATTACTTTCCTCTTTGAGGTGGATGTCTGTTTTATAGTTACATATGTCTGGAATTTCCCTTTGCTCAGTTAGGGTCCCCTGTCCTGGCTGTGTCTCCTCTCACCCTTCCAGGCACTCCCAACTCCCTACTTTTAGTTTGCTCAGTTAGGGTCCCCTGTCTGTGCAAGCCCTGCTCAGCAATAACAAAAACATCTCTGTTATCACCCCTGTGTTCAGCACAAATCCAAAGCACAGCCCCATAACAGCCACTGTGAAGAAAATTAACTCTCCCCCAGCCAAAACCAGCACAGTTCGGAATCAGGAATTCTGACTTGGAAGACTGAAAATGGTTGGGCTGTTTTCTGGGTATTTTGTTTTGATGCAGCCAAACTAACTCTAAAATTGAAACAATTGGACAAAGCTCTCTCTCTGGGGAATTAAAATATCAGGAAAATATCAAATGTATTATATGTTATGAAATAATAAATTTTGCTTAGACTCTAAAGCACTTACATGTAGCATTTCACTCCAGTTGACCCACGTTGTGACTTTGGTGGTGTTTGCATTCACAGGACAGTGTTCCTGTGAGCTGAGATTTCAGCCTGGAGATGACTTTACCTCCCTGGGTGTGTGGGTATAGCTCATGTCCTGCTGTTGTTCCCACCGAGCCTCTGAGCAGGTGCAGGGGGCTCCCCCAGCTCAGCTTGGTCCCTCTCCTGCCCAGCTGAGGTGGATCCATCCCTGCCACAGCTGTGCTGCAGAGCCTGGTTGTGTATAAAGTGCTTTTAGACACCTTTTGTGAGCTCCAGGCTTCTTCTCTAAAAGCTTAATGCTTGCAGCTACTCTAGGAGGGAATGCTTGGTTTTAATTCAGTGTGATATAAGTGATAAAAAAGGCATTGAAGGAGGGCAGTCTGCAGCCTCTGGATGTCTTGTGTTCATCCTCTGTATTTCAGAGAAGCCAAGGAAACTTCCACCTACCCTTGAGACCTTGTTGAGTTCAGACACAATGAGACTGGATTCTGACATAAACCCCTTTCACTGAAAATTTTAAGGCCAAGTTTAAATCACACCATTATAATTTGCTGTGTACATATGTAGCTTATGAATTATTTTTTTTTTAAGATACCAGATCACAGCTGAGTAATTCTGTTTTGTTTAGCTTATCCTCAGTCTATGTAATTTGTAAATGTATATTTGCATGAATAATTACCTCTGAATAAGCTAAACCAAGCAGGCTGGCAAACACAGATTACTGCTTTTTCTTAGAAAAGCATGAGCAATGTGACTTTATGCTTTAGGGACTAATGCTACTAAATAGCCTAAACTCTTAAAAAGGGAGGGGATAAAAATAATATTAAACACATACAAGAACGAATAATTAGGATTTAAAATTTTGTCAGTAGTGAAGTGACAATCAGCATTGCTTAATGAAAGTTTGAAATAATATTACTGATAGTATTTTAGGCATCTAATGATCTTGTGTCATTCAGTTTTGGCACTGTTCTTAGAGATTTTAAAATAAATACGACTTTAATGTGTCTGAAGGTAACAATGTTTTATATCAAAAACTTGAAAAGCTAGATATGTGTTGATTGTATAAAATATAGTAAGAAAGTTAGAAAGAAAATACAGTTAGAAAAGATGAAAAAAACCTACCCTAATATGTTACTTGGATATCTTGCTGGACGTCATGAGTTAAGAAGTAATATTTAAATACTAATTCTGCCTTTCGTGAAACACAGAGAATGTTATTGGGAACAGAGGTAGGGAGTATGAAAATTAAAATAAGGAAAAATAAAGTGGAATAAAAAGAACTGAGCTGTGTCAGCTCAGATTTATTTGGGGCTCTGTAACCATAAAATACAGAAGAGCTTCTCTTCTGTAGGCTATAAAAAGGCTTCGATCTTGATTCAGTCTCCCTCGGAGTTGGTAGGAAAAAAACCTCTGCAATAAACTATAAGAAGCAAGCAAGGAAACAAGTTTAACCTCAGTGTCTTTCCAAAAATGGTCCTGGAACAGCAAAAGCAACATGTGAGAGCAGCTTCAGGAGAGCCCTGTCTGGGGTGGGGCTGTGTGAGCTGGACAGGTGGGACCAGGGGGAAGAGTGGACACAAAATGTGTCTGTGACTGCAAGGTCTGCAAGGCCAAACTGCATCAAACTGAGGCTAAGGGACATCTTTTTTCTCCTGTTTTAGTATAAATTACACTTTTAGCTGCCACTGTAATGCAATGTGCCATTTTATATAATAAAACCTAGACACAAAGAACCCTTTCTGGCTGTAAATTGGCACTGAGTCATATTGTATTGAAAGACTCCAGAATTCTATTGTAGGTGCAGGAATACTGAAGCAAAGAAAGCCTCTATAGACTAAGGTGCTAGCAATGCTGAAGAAAAGATGTCACAAATCTTTCTGAGGAGCAGGGCTTGTAGGCAAAACAATATTGAAACAACAAAATTGCAAAACAACAGCAATATTGAAGTTCTCTGATTTAAATATTCCCAGACACTGTTGGTCAGAAGCATCTATTAGTCTTGTAACAGAGAAAAATCAGCTTCAGTTAATTCAGATGTGTAATTATTTACCTTTTTTTGGGCTCAGACAGGGTCTCTGTCACTCTTTTTTCCTGGAACCAAGTGAAGGAAAAAGGTTGAAAGACAACTTTGTATATTAACATTCCTGTAGAAGTACGGTAAGTATATAAAAGGTAGTTGTGGCTGGGTATTTTATCTCTGGTGTGCTCAACAGGACCCTGGGGGAGGCTGGGGTGGTGGCAATCACAGGGAGACAGCTGTGGCTCCCTGATTATTGAAGGATATTTTTGGCTGGAATGGGAACAGCTCTGGTCAGAAAGCATAGCAGAGTTTACACCAACAAAGGATTTGGCACAGCTCTGTTATCTCCCCTTTTCTTTCTTCCTTTCCTCTAATTTTAAAGAACAGCTAGTTTTATATTTGCAGCTTTCTTCACGTTTGTTGATGTCCAGCTTTGATCTACAACCAGCTTGAGTTTACTTTTATGCTCTGCTGAATGCTGCCTTCAGCCTCAATTTCAGAGCTGTGCAAATAAATTATAGCGATGTGTTTAATTAAAGTTCGCCTCGTGTCCTGATTGCAGACTGTTGCCTTCTCAGATACAATTTGCAAATATATTTTGGAGTTTTATTTTAGGCAGGATGACTAGTTGAAGGTTATTTAATTGTGATTGATTGTGCATTGGATATTTCTGCTGCCTTTATTTGGTGAACAACCTGAAAATAGTAGCTGAACGTTGAAGGACAAATGAAGGGCATTGGCCTGGATGGAAGGAGGAGATGTAGGAAGTCTGAACAGTCACAGAACTGAGGGTTGATGCTTCTAGAATGACATGTGTGCTTTTTGGAGAAATTGTCTTAATTCTCATGAATAAACAATATTTATTAATATTAAATATTTCGTTTTCTTCACTGCTTGGGGTTTCTTTAGGGAATCTATTTCTGAAACCTTTTGGTGGGTAGGCAGGAGCAGTGAATATGAGAATATGAGGAATATGAGCTTGGCTTTGTCTTTTTCATACCTGCAGCTTCCACAGTCCTGACCTCCCCAACAGTTTGTGCAGAATCCATTCATTAATATGGGTCAACAGCTTGTGTTTGATAAAATATATTCATCATTTCAGGTTACTGAACTGTGGCCTGACCAACAGGGAGCATGAAGAGAAGACTTTTCACCACAGCCATGCTGTGTGATGCTTTGGGTTTGTTTTCTGCCAAGCTTTTACGAGCTCAGTTTAAGAGCTGCTTTCTTACCTGCACTAACTCCATCCTCATTTGGGTGGTTGTGAGAAACATCCCTTCCTGGGTGTGCTACCTTTGAGTTTTATGTTGGGTTTTTGGTTGGGTTTGGGTTTTTTTTTTCCCTGCAGTCTCCTCCCTGAGTCTTTTTGCTGCCTTGTGTGCCCCTGGCAAATCAGCCACAATCTGCCTCTCAGCTGCTGTGTTGGGTACAGATGTATAACACTGTTATCAAATCCTTCTCCTCAGTCAGCTGGACTGATGAGAATGTGATAAGACAAACATATTTCTGGTATTATTTTCAACCTATTTATCTTATTTTTTTAATTGCCTCAGAATTTGCAAGAAAGCAAGGTTTAAAAATAGTAGCCAGCATCTTCGAGACCCCAGCTGCCACCTGCTTCATGTAGTTATTCATATTTTTCCTTCACAAGACCTATTTTTCTCTTTGTCATCCGTGACTGGATGAAGTATGCTCTTTTATTCTGTTTCATTTTGGAGATAAGTAGAAGAAATTAGGATAAAAACCTGTGACTATCTTGATTGTGCCATTTTCAGAGTGTTTGTCTTCTGTTTTGGGGTGATTCTGTTAAAATTTTTAAGGTAGAATGTTTACAACTCACTGAGCATCATCTCGGGACTTAGAAACTAATAAGTTGTCCAACATAAAATAATTACTTTTCCTAAAAATGTTTGTTTTATTACCTACCCCTGCTTCATTTCATGCATGGGGGAATACTACTGAACTCCAGAATGCACATCACAATTTGTTCCTAAATAGTCATATCTTTCACCCAGCATAGCTTGAAACGATTTGAGGACTAAGTACCTAATTCAGATGGATAAAACAACTCATTCTTTAGCAGTTTCCCAGTTTTAGGGTAAGAGGATTTACTGTTGCGTAGCTAAACCAAGTAGACAAGTGCTCTTTCTCGGCACCTGATAAAAGGATGAGTTCTCTTTTGTTTTTGAACAGAATTATCCTACCACAGGAAAGCAGTTTATCAAATATGGGTAGTTGGGGTGGGGTATTTCGCTTTTCCAAAAGCTGGTATGTGTAAAATGAGGATTATGTCATGTTGTAGGCATTTCCAAAAAAAGAAAAAAGAAATAATAGGAAATTTAATCTTTATTCATTTTTTGGAGGTATTAGGAATGTTGTGACTAAAACAGGCCTTCATGCATCATAAATGGTCTGTCAGCTTCTAAGTGGATTATTAAGAAGGCAGAAGTATGGATTCAATAGGATTCTTCACTATTATTTTGAAGTTGTATTTTTTCAATATTTTATTTTATATTAGAAGTAAGGGTCCCAATTAGTTTAGCCCCAGTCCATTAAATAAAACCAAAACCAACTACCCTGAGCTAGTATTTCTGCACTGAATTTGATGAGGTGTCATTAATACTGCAAACTATTTTGGTTTTTATTACAAATTTTACTTAACTGCTCAGGTGCAGAATAAAGGAAGGGGTAAGAATATTCTTTATATTTTCATAATTTAATGTGTACCTGTTGCTTTCTGGATTGTATTGCCAAAATGTTATGAGTTTGTTCGAAACTCTACCAGTGAGTCATTGACTTGATTTGGCCAGAGATGAGCCATGTGTCGTTTTACTCAAGAGATTTAATTCCATTTGTGTTTGTCATTTTAGCTGAAGTTAGAGGTGAGATAAGCAGTGCAGACCTCTGGGTGCTGTTTCCAGAATGTGATAACCTTTGAGCTTTGACATACCTGTACTTCATGTGAAGGTGTTTGCTGAAAGCACAAGAAACTCTTATATTATACCCAACTTCTTCATTATGCAATGACTTCTTACACGTCCTCTCAATATATGAATGTACTTAACAGCTTTGGAATTGAGGCTTACTTTTAAAATTTGAAGAAAACCACATGCTTTGCAGAGTGTTTGGGGCAGCAGGGAGTCAGCTTCTGGTTTCCACGTAATTAAAAAATGAGCTGTGCTTTTGCAGGGCCTCCTACTCTGCCTCTCTCTTGTTGAGCACGTGTTGCCTGGGAAAGACCAGTGAGCCGCTCTTGAAGATGCAGTTTGCATCCATAAATTAACTGAGAACATCCAAGGGCAGCTGCTAAACGCATTAATAATTGTGCAAACATGTAGTTTTGTTGTTCGCAGGGCAGTGGATGGCACCCTGGAGAAGCAGCGAGCAGGAGGGAGGTGCAGAGAAGCTGCACATGAATGTAGATGGGCAGGGAGCTCATTTCCACACAGGCAGCCTGGAGAAGCAAATGGCCTCATACTTCATTATCTTACATATTTGGGTATTGATTTTGCCCCAGGAAAAATCAGTGTACTTTCTGTCATACAAATGATGAACACACTGATTTTTGCTTTGGGAGGATAGGTAGGGAAGGCATTGGGTCCAAAGGAATTAGGTAGAGGTATCCCTAGAAATGAACCTGGATATAACCTCCCATAACCNNNNCATAACCCCTAAAGCCATAAGACTTCTTAGACACTAGTAATTATTGTATCTAATGACATTTGTGTGGGTACAAATTAAAATAAAGGTGAAATCTACAGAAACAGGTAAAAATTTGATGAACTTAAGCACCCTGGTAAATGCCCTTTCCTTATCTGAGGTTAATTCTTTAAAACTGGAGGCATGAGATTGGGTAAAACATAAAATACCTTTCACTAGTATGAAATCTTCACTTGGTTTTATCCTACTTTTCAAATTCTGTGGTCATACAGGAAAAAAAAAATATTGGTTAAACAGTTTTCTAGTTCTTTAGATATCAAAACCCCCATATATTTCAGAAGAAACAGTATGAACTGCGAGCTTTCGTGTTCTACATTTCGCTGTTTGGTGTTAAATCTGATGTTTGCCTGTTCAGAAGTGTCTCATACTTTGGCTGGCCTTTCCAAATATTTGCTTTGTACCCCACTGATGACATGTTACAGACTTGGGAACTTATCTGAAGAATTTAATAAGACAGGAACCTTGTCAAAATTTTTGTGTGGTTTCAGCTTGAATGTTGAGATGCAGACTCACACAGATATAGTTTTTTAAGGATAAATACTTTCCTAAAATACCCATGTTCAGGAATCTACTAAAATTTCACACATCCTACACATCCAGAACAACTGTTGCTAGAATTTAAACAGTTTGTGTAGGGATACCCAAAATCAGAACTGTTGCCTTTGGCAAGGAGTCCATGCTTAAGTTACAGAACTGTACTGGAAGAGAAAACTTTTCCATCTTGTACTGCTCCTCTTATTTTAATTTTTAAATACTCATGTAATATTCTTGTGTCTTCTTGTACTTGTGTTTTATGTGACCACTGTGTAGGGATTTAGAGATTCCAAAATGTCCTCGATGGTGTCCTGAGAGCTTCATAACATTCTGAAATAGTAATGTACAAGAGTGATTATCCTCTTAGGTTGTTTTCACCAGACTTTATTGCTACGAATGAGAAAAATGCCCTTGGTCATTCTTAAATTATATATTTAAAAAAATCCTTGAAAACCCAATTTGAAATATTTTTCCATCACTCCCAGTGCTTGACATTTAATAATAACTTAGAACTTGTACTGTATTTTCTTGCAGAGTTCTAACTGAAGGGCTGGAGATCTTCATGTTCTAAACACTTCTAGTTTGAAGTGACTGTAAATAATTTGAAAAATATGTATTAATAGAAAAAGGTACACATCAGAGCATCGTCTGTTATCACTGTAGTTATTGGTGTATAATTCTTGGATAACTGATGGGTTAAAAGAAAATACTTCAATAGTTAGGTAAGATCACTCAGCAGTCTTGTGAGACCACAAAATAAAACTGTGTGTATTTTCAGAAGTGACCAGTATAATCACTCCTTTCCTGAAATACTTTACAAGACTCTGATTCCTTTCAAGAAAATAAACAGAAGTGAATTAGTATCTCTTACACAGTTTTAAATATATTCTTGTAGCTAATGAGGGGAAATTCTCATCAGAATCAGCATCACTTATAACCACTGGGGGGGAGTGGGGGAAAGGGAGAGTTTATCACAGCTGATGAATTGTGAATTAAAACTGCAAAAAAATTACCTGTCAGACTGAACTTTCAAGGTCTTTGCTATTACAGGTATTGCTGATTAGAAGTTGGGGTAAGGGAATTGCAGGACTCTGCTCAGGTGCTTGTGCTTATGCAAACAACTTTGTTTCCCTGCAAGGAGCACCCTCAGTGATGTGTGGTTGTAGGTGCAGCCTGAACTTTGTCTCCTCTTTGCAGGCAGAGCTGGTTGATGTCCAGTATGGGACCATGGAAGACCTGATCCGGATTCAAGCCATCACAAACGTCACCAAAAAAATTGCACTTTTGAAGCTGGGACAATCACCTTTGCTTTATAAGGTTAGTTACACATCAGCTGAATTATTCATTTGGGGTTTTTTTCAGTTTCAAAATACCAAAACAAAGACTTTCCCATTTTTCCCCAATAAGTCAGGATTTACTGGCATTCACATTCTTCCTCAAGACTTGCTACTTCACTCTGCAGTGCCTTTTATGTGTTAGAGGTGTTTATCTTGCTGCATATCTTGCAGTACCCCAGTACTCTGCTGTGTTTTCTTCGGGTCTTTTGACCAAAAAAGAAATCACTGAAAGAAATAATAAAGCAGAAGGGATTATGTCTGGGGAGGGTGTACATGGGTGCATATGTATCCATCTTTTCCAGCTCTGGCAGAGAGCACAGAGCAGGAGCTCACTAATCCGTTTTTGCTTTAAACATAATAGATCCAACATATAAACCACATTTAAACTCTAAACGTCCAGTAACTGCCTTCTGTTGCGAATATCTTATAAACAAAAATGCTGGTTTGACTTTCAGAAAATACAGAAAGTATAGTAGCTCAGTAAATGCTTAAACAATTCATTCCCAATTCACAAAAGCAATTATAAAAGAGCAGTGACTCCAGATCTTGCAATTAAGTGAATCAGGACCTGCTCTGTTAGCCATAGAAAGCACAGCCGGGACTTCAACACAGATTCAGAAAACAACCACTTAATGTTTTTTCTATAGGAATAAGATTTGTCTCAATAAAAATGCCACTTTCAACTGAGTAGCTTGAGCTGTTTATTTGAATTATTTAGATGCAATTTAATTACGCCCGTGAAAGGTCAGTTGTCATTGCTGGGACTCGGTTGTTGCCCATCATTTCCAGCAACAGATCTGATCCTGCATTTCACTGCTGACAAAGCCAATGAAACAGCAATCAGGGCTCATAAAGTAGGGGTTTGATAGAGATGTAAAGTTTGGTGTAGCAGCACTGGCTGTGAGATGGACTTTTCACCAGTTTGTGTCCCTGTGAACACTCACTATGTCTGAATTACCAAGCTGAGCAGCCTGAAGGAGTAGGGAAGAGCCAGGGGTGCTGAGGACAAGGCACATCTCAGGAGCTTTTTGTATGGGTTGGCTGTAGCCTGGTCCCAAATATGTGCTATTTAATGGCTGAGGTGCATTAGCTACATTTCTGGTGCTCATCTGGTGCTCCAAAAGATCAATTTTACACATTCAGAGTCTGTTATACAGCACAAACCAAAGTGTGGCATGATCAGGGGACTGACTCTGAATGTGTACTCAGGGTCTGAGCTAAAATTGCAACCACCCAAACCTGCCTTCTGTGTTCTCCTAACACAGGTAGAAAGTTTGCTCTTTTTCTTGAGGCTGTAAACCACTCTTTTTTAAAAATATAATTTGTGTCTTTTTGGCAGTGAATAATTGTAAGCTTTACTTTGCTCATAAGTATCAGCAAAGGTGTAAAAAGATTATCAGAAGTAGATTCTCCTTTCCTAAGGAATATTTGATGTGAAATATTGCCTTAAACTGCAAGTCCTGCTGGTTTAAATGGGCCCAGTATCTCTCCACTGAATCCACTTTTTGTATCTTTTTTTCCCCGTAATGTTTATGTTTCTGTACTTAACTGAGACTCACATTTCTGTTTCAGCAGATACTTCCCTCTCTCTATATTTTCCTTATCTCTGCCTTCCATGTGCTTGGTTTTACATCGCATTAAAACAGAGCACTAGTTCATAAGGGAGCTGTGGCTGTATAGACATATATACTTAGTGGGTTTCTTTCCAGTTTTTGTATTTAACTTGCATTTTTTTGTGTGTTAATTTCCTTTAATTTGTCATTATTATTACTTTATATTATACAAATATCTCACTCTGGATTTGAATCTTATTGTTATAGAGCCTGCACCAAGGTTTCAGCTTCATAACAGTTTCTAATTATGTCTCTATTTTTCAGTTGTATCTGCCTTGTATGGTTATGCTTTTTTCTTTCTCTCTCTCTTTACTGCTGTTTTTCATGTTGTTTTTTTTCTATTTTCCCCTTTTGTCTATTTAATTTGCCTTAAAAAAAAAACCTGACTGTTCTTTCTCTCCATATTGAGTCCATTGGAAAAAACCTGGAAGAAATAATAAACTACTGCTGGCAGAAAAAATCACCATGAAAACATTTCTTTTGTCTTTACATCATATTAAGAGAAAGGATGTGCTGGTAGAAAAGAGCTTCATGTTCCAGGGGATAATTTACAGAAATAAGCCCAAGTGATAGAAGTTTGAATATTTGGAAAAATAATTGTATAAATGACAGTATTTTTGCAGGAAAGGTTTAGTTTATGGAAATTGGATGAGGTACAAAATTGGGGGAGGATTAAGGTTGAAAATAATTTGGAGCTTCTACTTTCAGTCCTTCAGACTGGGCCCATCTCTCATGTATTCAGACACACTGAAAACAACAGAGTTCAGAGCTTGGAGTAATGTGAAATTGGAATGTACATGGAATTTGCAATATGCAGAAAAGCCTGAAGTTAATGTGCTGTTAAAATATGCAGTTTAGTCTTAAACATGAGTAATTCTGATTAAATTTCGTAAGGTTCATAAATTTAAGCTGCTTTGTGAGAACAAGGTTTGCAGAAATCTGACCTGGAGTTATTTTTGCAAATGGATATGATTTTCAGATTTCACTGGGAGTGTTGTATTTCTGTTCCACTGGATCAAAACGTGGTTTCTGGTCAGGATGAGGGGCAGCAGCCGTGGCAGTGGGCACATGGCCAGAGCCACAGAGACACTTCTTGATCCCTTAAGCTGGACCTTTTCAAACTGAGAATGTGTGACTTCAGCCACATCGTAAGTTACACCTGTAAAGAGAAAGAACATGGACCCTGCCTTTACACAGCAGGGTATCAACAAGAGCATTGACTCTGTGGGGAGAAAACCCAAAAGAAAATAACAAACCCAGTAGTTTACATTGCTGTGAGAAAAACAATAGAATAAAAAAGGGCTATGCATTATATATCTATATAAATCAGAGTGGAGCAGGGGTTTGAGAAGGGGGTTTTACCATTGTTAGGGCACTAAGATCAGTTAGTGAGCAAGACTCTATTGTAAGATTAATATAAAAAGTGGGGGGGAAAGAATGGTAGAAGTGCTTCAAGGAGCAAGTAATAGTATTGCAAAGGCAGAATCCTTTTCAAATTCAACTGAAAGGCTCAGGAATTTACTAGGACCAGCACCTGGAGTGGCAATTTCCTACAGCAAGGCAGACTGAGGCAGTGGACTGAGCAGTGGAGCACCCAGGGAGCACTCGTGACAGGGAACTTGGCATAACCAAGTCATCTTGGTCTCGTTAGCCAGAATAATTCACAGTTCTGGAAAACTGACAGTAGGAAAAAATTCAAACTGTTACAACTGCTGAAGGGATCTTGTGACTAGTCTGAGACGCTTGTAAGGTCTGGATTGTTGCTGAATAAAGAGGGGGCTGGATTAAGGAAGAGTTTTCTTAAGCAGGGAGCTGAAATGAGACAAACGTAGAAGAGAAGTGAAACACAACTTCTGGAGGGAATTGCCGTAAAAAGAACACTTTGTTTTCTCACACCTTGAGATTGAAGGCAACTGTCTGCTGGTGTTCTGGCTAGAAGGAAAATTTGTGCTTTGGTGGAACTTGGGTTATTGGGATCATTGGTGAGGCTGAGTAGCCAGTCAGAGGTCAGAGCAGACTCCTGATGTCCTTGAACCAGGAGGATCTATCTATAAACGTGGCTGGTGAAAGATGGCAAAGTTTATTACCAGTGATTAAGCAAATCACTCATGTGGTGTAGAGCACCTTCTTGAGGAAGGGCACCTTGAGTTGCCCACTGTGTTTGTAGACAACATTTTCTAATAGTATAAAATGTGTGGTGGCAGAAAGGTTGGCAAAAGCCCCTTGATAGCACCCAGCTCCTGTGCCCCAGAGCCCATCTCTGTGTGTGTCACTGCTCTGAGCACTTTGGAGAAGCCAGAGGAGGCTTTTTCAGGGAGAACAGCACAGTGGTTTCAATATCCAGCCTCTGGAAATGCCATTAAAACATTCATTTTTTGAAAAATGTTGTGTGTCTTGATCATGATTTAATCTTTAGGGGTTGCAATTTGTGAAGAAGCCATAATTTTTGTCCTAAATTAACTTTTAATAGAGTAACAAAAGCCCTGAAGGCCAAACCACTTCATCTTTAAAATGTTCCCATATTAACATTTTTTCCACATCCATTAAATGAAGATGTTGTTCTACTGTGTAAATATCTATATTTATTTTAATAATTTACTGCCTTCATAAATATTCATAAAATTGCTTTTTAACTGTCATAAAGTTTAGGAATGTGGAGGCTTGGATGTTTATGCAGAGGTTATTGGCAGGTCCTTATAGATAAGGATTTGCTAAATGGAAAATATTAAAGATTCCCAGAATAAAGGCAATTTGCAAAAAGGCTTCAATTTAATAACTGTGTTGGTTTTAAATAAGTTTACTTTGGAAAAAGTAATTTCACTTTTCTACAATGTCTTCACTGTTTATTTCCTTCCCTCTGGTACTTTTTATGGCTAGCACATGCAATTGTGAAGATTATAGTTTACATTGTAAATTTCCATTTAACGAGGACCCTCCCTTTCCTTCCATCCCTTCCTCCCTCCCTAGACATACACAAATATATGTATGTATGTTTATATACATATATATAGTATGTATATATGAATAGACAAATAAAAACCGTGTTAAAAAACCAAACATTTTTAAGGGAACATAAACCCTTGATATGCATTTCATTATTAAGGACACTGGGGTTTTGGTTGGGGTTTTTTGTGGACTTTTTTTGTCCGATGGAATTTTTTCCAAGGCTCCTAAAGTCTTTATATACACACATTTCCCATGTGAGTGCTGTGGGACCTGTAATGATATTATATCCCTTCCTAAAGCCCTTCTCGAAAAGTCAAGCCACAGTTATAGGTAGTATAAATGAAAATTATAGAAGCATCTAGAACTATACCTGGGGATCTGGATCTGAAGGGATTATCTGGTAACATCCACTGGAAAAGCATCCTGTTTTTCAGGTTTTCTCTAACTTACCATCCTCTTAATCTCGATTCCCAGAATCCCGAGAGTTTCTCTTGGTAGCCCAAACTGAATTCCGTTTGATTCATTCAAATTGTTGGTGCAGAGTTTGCTAATTAGCCAGTTCATATTTGTACAGAGTATGCTAGTCCTTATTTTGTCTTGAAGGAAGTACTAGTTGCTCTGTGGTCCTTTTTCCTTAGCCTTTGTCTCCCCTCAATTTCTCAGAGATTCTCTCCTTCAAGTTAGTTGCTTTTATTCTTTATCCTTTTTCTCTTCTCCCAAAGACTAGATTTAGTGTACTCATGTTCTTAACCTTCCCCTTTCTCAAACATCCTCTTTAATCTGTGAGATATCACACAGTCTAAAGAATGTTTCCCTTTGCATTTCTTTACTTTCTACGTAAAAAAAATTCTACCTAGGCCTTCAAAAAACTGCACAATAGTCCATACCAGAAAGGTGTTTATGTAATTGAGGTTTCACACTCATCAGTCCTGTGTTTTGAATGTTTCTTTCAGTCACCTGTTTGCCTCTTCCTGATTTTGTGATTCATGGAATCATGCACAAGCTGGTTTGCTCTTTAGTGATTACTGAGAAATCTTGCATTTGTTTTGAAAGAAAGACCATTGGCCTTCCTTCATCAGAAAGTGAGGAATTTGAGAGATTGGTAGACACAGTTCTCAGTTATAGTCCTGCTTTGACTGGGAACAATGCTTTTTTGTTCCTTTGAACAGAAGGAACCAACCATAACAGTTAATTAGAGAAGCCTGGAGACACCCAGTCTCCATATCATAAGTCTGGTCTGGATTGAGTCGGCTGAGAAAGGCACCCCAGCCCAATGAGAAAAGGTATCAGAGTTAAAAAACCAAGTCTCTTCTGCACAGATTAATCACCTAATGCTTTATCCAGAAGTCATATTTTAATTCTTTATCGGTAAACTTAGTTTAAAACATAGCTGAACAAAAGTAAAAATTAAAGTACCAATTGCGATACATTTTTCCCTCCCGGTGAGGTACTGTGGGAAAGAAAATCAAGAAGACCTACTGACTTGAGAAATGTATAGGTGATGACTGAAAAAGCAGTCAAATAGAAATCACAAATAGTGGTTTTGTATTCCTGATTGGAACCAAGTCACACTGAGCTCCAGTGTTCAGTTCCTAGAATGCTGTTAGTATCCAGAATAATTTTTAGCTGAGCATGTCAGTTTTCCTCCAGCTTCATCCAGCATTTGAAGGATGATGTACTGTGACCTGTGCCACCTAAAAGTGAAACAGTGCCAGTGCAGTTATAAATCCAATCTGTATCTGTCTACATGAGTATGAAATAGTTGACAAAAATTTGCTCTCTTATCCCCTTAGTCAAGTGCACTGCAGTAAATTAAAGAGGGAAATCTTACTCCACTTTTTACAATATAAATGGGAAGAAGTAATTTGCTCTTGTAAGCAGTAAGAAGAATATGTAAGGGGTGGGGTAGGAGAAAAGCAATTGATGTCTGGAAGGAAGCATAATTATAGCACAACTTGTCAATATTCTCAAGTAATTAACATTTTGGTTGCATTAGTAAGAGGACTTCTGGTTATTACTCATTTCCTTTTTGCATACAAACCCCTGGATTTGTTTGCATGGAAGGAGAGATGTGCTATTAGCAGAGTAAACGAGGGGAAATGTAAGTTAATGACCAAAAGTAGGTATCGATTATTCTGCTTTTCAGATGCCACACAATTTTCCCTGAATGTTTTGAGAAGGCACTGCTGATTTGCAGATTTATTTGTGTTCCCAGCTGTAGTTCCTATTCTCTCTTTCTCTTCTGTGTTGATACAGAAATTTCTGAAGCCCTACTGGTGAATCAAACACTGAATTCTTACTGATTTGACTTGGTGCATACTCCCGTTATCTTCAGTAACCCTAAACACTTATATTTCTCTTGGGGAAATGATTCTAAATACTCATATACTCAATCGGCTGTTTAATTGCACATTCTCTACATGTATTGAAAGTATGCTTTGAAAAATTAGTGGAGTTCCCATAATGGATTGCTGTTTCCTGAGGGCAAGGGCTGACCAGTGTTACAGGAGGTCTCCTGCTTTTAGCGCAGTAAAATTGAGTGAGACACTAAGTGGCTTCCATTCAAACATGGACAATGGCTGACTCATAAAGAATTCATTGTGGGGTCTTCTGAACCTCTTGCCTGACTTTAGAGGTGTGAAACTCAAGCATAATTTGCTATTTTATCAAGCCCTTAAAAAGTGAGCAGTAAATGCAATCATCCAATTTACCGTGTGAGTGCTATGTCCTGATAAATGGTGCAAAGTCGAGTGAAATGCCTTTGCTGTGAGACAACTCTTCTGGAGCAGAGCTGAGCAAAGGTATCCATTGCCTCAGTTGGCACCCTAAATCCACACATGATCAGCTACTTGTGTGCAGGCAATGGGAAACCCCACTTTGTCTTTCCTTCATAAAATCAAAACCTTTAAAATTTGCTCTTCCTGAGATGCACTGGTCATGCTTCTACTAGTGGTCTTGGCCCTTTTTTTGTTGCTTATGTAGGGAATGATAAGCATTTTTTCCTACCCATGCTGCTAAGTGAACTGGTCTTTTGTATTAGTTGAGCTTGGATTTCACAAAAGAGCCATTGACAGACAAATTATCTGGGCTTCTTCCCAGCTCATGTGTTTCCAGCACATTTCAACAACAGCTGGGAAAGGAGGAAAAGAAAATGGAAGATCCATGAGCTTTGAGTAGGGATGACGGGTGAATGTATAAAATCTCATCCTGCCAGAATAGATCTACCTGACTTTTGGTTCTTTCAAAGGATCAACCACTGGACTGGGTGAAGCAATGACAGAAATCCTCAGAACTGCCCACTCCAACAGCTCTGCAGAGGAGAGGCACAGACCAGCACTGTACATCCTGCTTATATTTGATATTTTCTGGAATAGTGATCAGAGGAAAAGGTCATCTTTCTTCAGGCAACAAGTGTTGTATAAGTCCTGCCCTCATTCTGTAGTGGGTTTGACTTGTATGGCATGTTCTATAGTAGTTGCTGGTTTATTATTTTATTAAGAAGTTATGATTATTCTGTGACATTTTATGCTCTTTTAACTCTTTTCTCCTCATTTCAGAATACTTCATAATAATCAGTTTATTTACATATCTGTGAACTGAGAAACTGGGTTGAAAGGTATCAAAAGTCACTATTCTTAAATAATGTATTTATGTAAAATATGATTTAGGAGATTATAGAAGTAAACTGTTCTATTCTTAGAATCAGTTTTTTTATTTGATAAACCAGGATATCACAGATTACTCAACTGAAGAATGATTTTCTTGCCTTGTGACTCTTCAGGAAATACAGCCAGATCCAGACCTTGGTTTGATTTTGTCTTGGTTCTGCGTGGCTTTAGAGACTCAACTGTGAGAATTGGTTCACAAAATCAGCACTTGTGATTTATGCATGAAAATCTGAATTCTGCCCTTTCAAATACACCTGTAATTTGCCATGTGATCAGAACTCTGAGTAGAAACACGGACTTGCTGGGTGATGAGAGCCAACCTTTTCATTTGCATCCATGGAACCAGAGGTTTACACTTTACATTCTGTAATGCCCAGCTTATGGAAAGTTTTTATTATTTTCCCTAGGATTATTTGAATTGCTCCTTTCAGATTGTCTGTAGCTGGGTTTTGTGGCACATAGATGGTTAAAATATATAACTGCTTGTCTTCCCTGGAGAGGGAAGAGATGGCTTTTAGCATTATATTTTTTAATTTTCTGTTTGTCTGCATAATGTCACAGATCACCAAAGTCAAACTTTCACTCTTAGCCATTTGGGCCTCTTGATGCATTAATTTGAAAAGAAAAACACCAAGTCCATCATTACAAATATAACTGGCACCTTCTTTGCAAGTACAGCAATAACCACTTGGAATATTTTGTCTCGATTGCCAAAACATTAAACCAACCTTCTGTGCAGAAGGCAATTCTTCCACAGTGAACATATTTTCACTTAACAGGAGAAGATTGTGCATTTCAATATGAGAACTCAGGCATTTTAATTTCCTCTTTAGGTCTCAGTGAATAATTCACAAACAACATGCTCAACAAAGTTAGACTTACGTTGTTTTCTCTTGATCTAGGGCTAACAAAATGGCAGCTTCCTTTATATGTTATCCTGCTATATTCTCATGTGTTTAAGTGAATTTGCTTTTGTATTTGGTTTCTGGGGATTTTTTTTGTTTGTTTGTTTGTCTGTTCGTTTATTTTTGGTATTGACTTTACCCTTAAGTAATTTCCTGAAAGCAATTCTCCATATTTGGAGTTGTGATCATTCAAGGGGATTGATTATTTTGATTTTTTTTTTTAAGCATTGATTGGAATGCTTTATGATATAGATAGTCAGTTAGGGTTGTTGCAAACAAAAAAGATTCCTGACCTTCCTTGTGATCATGATCACAGTCACTGAACCTTAAGTTAAAAAAGTTGGGGGCTACTTTCCTTGATTGACTTCAGGTGCTGTATAATAACTAGTGCAGTTTTTCATTATTTGTTTCAAATTTCACATCACCTGTACACTTCAGATTTCTCTCAAAGTCAGGTTCTTCATAAGATTAAAAACCCCTTAACCGAACAAATCCGAACTCTCGCAAGGCTGCCGAGGAAAGCCGTGTAATTGTGAGTAATCACAGAATGTGCATGGGCAGAGATCTGTCAGGGCAGCTCAGTTATGTGTAGATACAGGTAATATTTTAGATGGAGGACAGAGTGTTTGCATTTTGTGAAGGCTGGAGGAGTGCCTGCACTGACAGTTGAACCTGTTATTTATGTTTTCCCACTGTCAGTTATTATGCAGACATAAATTCTTACCACATGGCCTCAGAGGTGACCTTGAGGTGACCTAGACAGACCTCCCTTTCAATAAGATGGAAGCATAGATTTCACTTCTGAGTCAATCTTGGTTTTCCCTGGAGTGGGAATTGACTATATTGCCTCTTATATCAGTATTCAGTTATATGTGATGGGTTTATGTTATAAAATGTCCATTGGGGAACTGACCTGACAACTCATTTCAGTCAGGCCTCCACTGTAATATCAGAGGAAAAACGATAACATTTAATCCATTTAACCACCTGGACATGTCCCGTTCCTGTTTATCATACTAGAGAGTATAAGAAAACAAGGCAAGTCCAAATCTGCTAGTTCAGGCCATTCTTGGATTACAGGCTGAAGAAATCCTTATGACAGATTAGAAATTAATACAAGTATGTTATTTAATTTCAAGAAAACCTAAGTTTTCATGTCAAATATAGCTTGATTTTTAATACAACAGATCTTAGTTCTCAGTAAAGATATAAGCTTGATGCAGTGAGGTTTCCAGAAGAATATAAAAAACCACCATCTTACGTTTAAACATATTACAACTCACTTTATTTAATATGAAAAACATGCTTAACTTGTTGCACAGTGCATTTTACAGAACAATACCCCTTCGGCAAAGGAAGCCATGGGTGGTGTTTGATCAGGTAAAACTCTCACATAACAATAAGGTCATGGCCATCCCATGGTACCTTTATTGTTGAAATCCTGGCACCATGAACTGTTATGGTAAAATGCACAGTGAGCCTCTCATCCAGATTGATCAGCTACTTAGTTTTCTGTCAAAAAGTTCTTACTCTCCTCCTTTCTTTCACTGTGAGAACACAATGTAAGAAATGCCCTCTGTCAGCCTGATACCCTTCCTTGGCACGGCTCGTGCTTAAGGGAAGAGGATGGGTTGCAAAGGAAGTAGGAAGTAATTTTTTTTCCTCTGGTATCCATTTCCTAAAAATGGCAATCCTAGGTGTCTTGACTCCCTGAAGTGGAGGATATGTCTGGAGCAATTTAATTAGAATCATGACTATTCCGTGAAATGGGGTTTTTCAGCTCTGAGTCTGTTTATCTCTGCAATAGCTTTTGGTGATGAGGTCCTCTGTGTAGATCCTTAAACATTTCTTGATACAGAATTGGGCATTTGGGAAAGCATGTATATAAAACTCTGCTAATGCTTTACCATTTATTATGAGGTGGGGAAAAAAAAAGATACACAAAATATTCCAGCTTCAGTCTAAATCTGAACAGCTAGAGTTACTGATGCAATTCTGAAGGTACCAGCTGCATGCTGAACATTGATCTTCACCCTTCAAGGATATTAGAAAGAGATATTCTTTTCTTTTTTTCTAGGCCTCAAGATTAATAGACAGTGTAGTGAGTTTTTAACAAATCTGTGCTCCTTAAATAACACCCAAACAAAATTGAAGCTTTTATCCCTGAATTAAGCTAGCTGGTGTCTCATGGTCAAGGTGTGCTACACGACGATTTGTTTTGCCTCTGAAGATGTTTGTAAATGTTAGGAAAAAAACCATTTAACATTACTGTAATCCTATTCTCTAATTAAACTTGAAGAGGAAAAAAAAACTCAACCCAACCTGGTGGGGTGACTCCACCACTTCTGGGCAGCCTTTTCCAAGGCTTGATAACTGTTTTGGTGAAGGAATTTTACGTAATGTCTAGTTGAAACTTCCCTGATGCAATTTGAGGCAGCTTCCTCTCATCCTGTCACTTGTTACTCGAGAGAGGAGACCAAAAAATAAAGGTCAGAAAGCCTGACTTTTAGTCTGTTACCAGTTTAATTTTATTGACACTGAGGGTGTTACTTCTGGTGCAGTTAAATGCAGGCTTAGGCACGAGGATTTCAGTAACTACCAATTTTCTAAACAGAATGGATAGAGATGCATTTTCCATTAATAAGTGATTCAAAAATAAGCTTGCCCTGTAATCCTGAACTGGCTGCCTTTTCACCTTTTTAGTTAGAAGCAATAGTAAGCACAAAGATTGGTCAGTCTGTCGCCAAAGAGAAGAAATTAATGGCTGAGAACAGAATTTTCTGTTTGTGTGGTTTTTTTCCACTCTGTCTCATTTCCAGAACTATTGCAAGAGAAAATGTTTGTTTGAACTTGGAAATATTCCCTGATTTTCTATAGATTTTCCTCCTGGGCTAAACTCCAGGGCCTGTGATTGTCATCTTCGTTCTGTGTCAGACCATTCATTCATTACATGGCCTTGCAGCATAAGCTGGTGTTGAGATGGAGCTTTTATTTGGGTTTTTAGGTTGGAGGCTTTTGGGTTGACATTTGTTTGGTTTTGTGTTGGTTTTTCATTTTGTTTTTTTTTCCCCAGAGTGAGGTTGTGTATTCTTTAAAGTGAGGTTGTGTATTCTTTAAAGACTTTTGCTGGAAGTTCTGTCTTAGGAGCTACAGTGCTGTAACAGGTGTTGATTGATCATGAGTTTTATTGTATTTCTTTTCCATTCATCTTTTAACTGCAGCATTCTGTTTGTCATTTAGAAAGTTCAGTGGAGTACTAGGAGCTGTAAGTGGTGCTAAATCTTTTCAGTGGGGCCATTGGAGGGAATTGTATTTTTTTTAACGTACAAATTTCAAAAGATATTTTCTTTTGGTCTTTCCTTCCCCAAGAAATTGTCAGAGAAAGACAAAAATACTGTGCTGTCAATGACCTAGTTGAGGAGAAGAGTGACAGAGCAAGAGTGTTACTACCACATGTTTCTTAACCACCCTTGGTATGACCTTGTTTGGGTATTGGGATCTTCCTTTCCTAATCACTACATAAAAAAAATATTTGTGACAGCAAGTTGGACCTATTTCTCACATTTTATATTTTTCACTCTATCTTTTAAGACAGGGGAAGGACATAATTTTGGATTGATGTCTTGGAACTAATTGTAGACTGGTGTTAGTGAAGACGAACTGGGGGTTGTTGGTTTGGCTTTTCTTCTTTTTCTAAGTGCTGGTGAATGAATGACTTTGTAGTGCTTTGTGACTGCCAAACTAATCCAGCTGCCTTCCCTGTTCTCATCAAGTGCTTCAACCTTGGACCTCCTTCATGTAGCCCTCTCTACTATTTCATTTTGGTGAAATGGGCTATTTAGTAGGTCACAGGAGGAGGCAAAGCTCTGTTTTACTGATGTGCTGAGTGGAAAGCAGTGAAAAAGAAAGGACCTAGGAAGACACAAAAGCTGCACATGTTGGCTCTTTCAGCTGTTGTATCTTTTGTGTGGATTGCCCGCAGTTTTGCTGTACCAGAGTTTTACATGAAGTGGTGCTTCAGTTTATTGCATATTCCACTTTAAACCTTGATGTTCAGTATGAAAGATGCATTCATGATATGTCCTGTGTAGCACAGTTCATTAATAAGTTCTTGTGGAAGAAAATTCTAGTGTCTGAAATGTCAGTGATGAAACAAAATTAAGACTAGCCTGATTTTTAGTTTTGGAATTTCTAGGGGAGCTTAGGAGTGGAAATCAGTACTGATAATTTATAAAGAACTTTTATTGCTAAGGTTTGTAATAACTTCTTTAATATTTATAGTTCTTGAAATGACTTTATGCACTGGGGCACATTCTTTATGATCATTTCTTTTATCACTCCTGGTTTGTGACTGTTTTTCTAATAAGGAAGATAAATAAGTTCATTCTGAGTATTGATTTACTTAAAGGCATGCTAACCAAGTAGTTAAACACTGCGCTTTTCCATAAATGAAGCTAAAATATTCATTAACCAATTAATAATATTCAGTTTTCCTAGCTGATATATAGATATGCCTGAGGCTTACATATAGCACACTCTCTATCATTATATGTTCTACTTGGAAACATAAAATTAAATAAAATGTAAATTTAAAAATACGTAACAATGTTATACAGTCTCAAAAGAGACTGTTATATTACATTCAAGGCATTATTTTAAAAACATGAAACCTGGATGCAATGTAATAAACCAGGAAAGAGTTGAGCAGGAAGTATGTTTTGTACTTAACAAAAAAAAAAACAAAACCAACTAGAATCTTCCAATAATAATAATTGGATAATAATTGTGAGAATAATAAAATAAGTGAATAAGTATTGGTTTTCTACAGGTCCAGTGAAGGCAGCTATGCTTTAACAATCTAACAATTGTGCTAATATGCAATTACTTGGGGCAGCAAATGTGCCTTAATTGAAAATCTCTGACTGATTGCTGTGTGGGTTCTGAGAAGATCTACTCATGCCTTGGTGGATACCATGCAACAGCTGCTCTCTTGGAGCTAGAAAAGTCATAGCCCTACTTTTATCTTGGAGATAGAAGGATGACTTGGACTGTTTGCATTTCAACACTGCTAACTTCCAGTGTTGGTACTGGAAAATAAATATTCCAGGTACTCCAAGGATATTTGCATTTTAGTTGAGAAAAGAATGTAGAGAGAATCAAAGGTTATGGGTTTACATTGCATATGAGGCACAGTGAGGGATATTTATGCAGGTAGGTATTTCCCTTGCTCTCTGCTCATGTACTCCCTCAGTCCTGCTGATTATTCAGGGGGTTGGAATGAGATGAGCTCTAAGGTCCCTTCCAACCCAAACCGTTCTGTGATACCATGACTGGGGTATCTCCAGCTCGCTGCTGGAGTCAAGAGTGAGAAGACAAAGATTGCAGAGAGTTGAACCCCGCCCTGAGGCTGGGAGCAGGTGCCCTAAAATGTTTGTGGTGAGCAGAGTGGCTGCTGGCACAGTGGAGCTGCAGCCGCCTCACCAGGGGAATGCTGCTGTGGTTTTTGTGCCCTGCAGAAGGATGAGGGGAACCTGACACCACAGCTTTCTGGGGGAGAAATGCCCTGTGCTGGGAGTAGTGTTTGAAAATTGGATCTGCTGGTCTTACCTCATTTTTTCTAGTGGTAGGAAAACAAATAAGAAAAAAGAAAAAAAAAAAAAGTAAGGGGATGTTGGCAGATTTAACTCAGGTCTGTGACTGTTGGCAGTTCGGTGGATTTTGGATTAAAACCTGGGTAGAATGCATAAAATCCAACAAAGGGTCTAATCACTTTATTCTTGATGATTTAGCAAGATTATAATTATATCTTTGTGTAATTGTTTCTTGTATGATGGATCTTCAGCTTTATTCTCTCTGTAATAGAGTCTAAACATAGACTGGAATAACCATAAACATAATCAGAAACAACAGTTTCAGTATGAACAGGGAAATGCTATTGGCTTTCTGGAGGTTGCTCATCTGGACATTCATACAGCCTGTTTCTTTTTAGTGTTTACTGAATATTTAATGATACTTATTATGCACACAGTGTTCCCCTACATGCTTATTTAGAAGTGAGTAGTATTTCCTGAAGATGTAGGAATGCAATAGCAGTATGAAAGGCTTTGTATTATATGCTCATCAAATAATGAAGCATTTTTTCTGGACTGTAAGCAATTCAATTATTTTGTTTCTGAAATAAATTAAGTAAAGCTTATTGAGTCCAATCAGCCCTTGTTTCCAGGGAATTGTAGTTCAATTTCATTTTTAATTAGATTGAACATTGTGAATTTCTTAGCAGTGGTAAGCAAGATCTGGCAATAAAATATGCACTCAATTTGTATTAAAAGTTGCTAAAATCTAGTGCAGGGAACTGGCAGTATATCTGGCTTATGTTTAATTGTCCAAATATCCTATTGTGAAAAATTCCATTTTTAAAAACTGCTGATGTGTAACAAATTACTTTTCTTTGATAAAACTGTATAGAAGATGAGCAGGCAGCAAACAGGAAAAAGTGTGGGACAGAACATTCGGTTCTTGATAAGCTTAACACCACATGTAGAACCAGGATGTTAATTTCTTTTTTCCGTGCAAGAATTACGGAATTAAACCAGGATGCTTTTTAGTTTAGAGGGAGTGGGGGGAAAGTCTCCAAAGGTTTTTCCTCGACTGCCACAGCTGCCCAGAGGTCAGTACGTGGATTTCCAGTCAAACTAGCACACAACGGGCTTGTGACCAGTGCTAATTGAAAAGTCTACTGTCCTTGAATATCACTTACCTGACAGATGGTGGTAAACTTGAACAAAGAAACTCTTACTCCTCACTACTGTACAACCTCATCACTCAAATGCAGATTTTTGTGATTAACATCCTAAAGATCTTTTGCCCTTCCTTCCTACTTTTCTTCCCACATTCTGTAAGACATCCAGGAAACACAAAAGGAGAATCTCCCTTCCCTAGAAATATTTTTTTTTTTTTAGCTATAAAAAAAAGAGGACAAAATTCTGAAAATCAAAAATTGTGCAAGACAATTTTAGTTTGGAAAGTGATTAAAGAAAATGTGTTTAAAAAGTCTTAGATATGCATGCCAGATTCTTTCCACAAATAAATGCACTTCATGTTATCATTTCTCTGGTAGTAACAACATCAAAGTCTTGAGGTCTTGCCATGATACAGAGCAACTATTTGATTTTGTATTGTTCCTGTATATGTCACTATGTGGCAGGAATAGTTTGATAAATTCCACTGCAGAATGTTGTCCCCTTCTAAGACCTTTATGGCAATAGCCTGTCATTTATGAGACCACCGTGTATGCAGTCATAGCTGTGGGAAGTTTTATGCAGCTTAATCCCTTTCCCAGCCCTGTTTGTTCAATGTGACAATGATGCTGTTCCTCAGGCAAGGACAGAGTTTGAGCTGGGAAGGAAAGATATGTTTCTTTTCATGGTCCCCATGCAGCAGCCATTAAACTGGCTGCATCCTCCATCTCTTTTACAGCCTCAGCACAGCACCTTGAGGGTTGATCAGCAAAAGCCAAAAACCCCTTCAGACAGAGTTTTGCCACTGAATTCCTTTGAACATCACTCGATATTTGTGATGGGGAATGTAGGAGCAGGATTAAACATCAAGTGCAGTATTAAAAATTCAAGGTGAAACCAAACCTTACTTGTTAAAAACATGCAGTGTGGAAGAGTGGTATATAAATGAGAATATGTGTATTTGAGTGCTTTTTATCCACCTTGAGTTTTGTTTGTGTTACCACAGCCCCTTCCAAGTGCTCTGTATTACAGTAGGTAACAGAGAGGACAGAAGCATCTGATTATACCCACAGCATCCTAAATCTTACTTTTCTACCCAGTCTGCTACAGAAGTAAAAAGATGTTGTGTCAGTGAGATCTTCCAACAGTTTAAATGTAACTTTCCCCTTGCTCCGTAATTTTGTGTGCTACCAGTCAGTAAAATGAGATGGGAGATTCTTTCAGAGCATCATGATTTTACTTGGGAATTCAGTAGAAAAGAGCAATTAATAACTGTTAACCTGTCCAGTACAGCTGTGTCTCAGAGTAATGAACCATGTCTTTTGCATATTGCACTATGGATTGAAAAATGCAGCAGTTAAAAACTGATTGCTGTTATTTGTCTAATTAATGCTGATCGTTGCACTGAAGTATAATGACAATAGGAGTTTTTTAATGTATATATTTGTTTTTAAATTAAGTAAAATGTATGTAATGTATAATGAATATATGTGCATATAGTTATTTTTAGTTATAGTTATTTTTAATGTATTTTGATATACTTCCTTTTAAATACTATTGTGTAAGCGGTATAATTTTTTTTTTTACTAATTAGTTTTTCTTTAAACTTTTTTTTTTGTTTCCGTGCTCCATATGTATTATGGTTTTGAATATAAAATTCTTCATGCATTTTGTGTGGTTTACCTGGAAAGGACAGAGAAAAAGGAATGACAATTATATAGAGACAATCAACACGTAGACAGGAAATCCTTTTTTATTTTATGAATGTGTTATGTCCATGTTTTGCTTTGTTTGCACTGAATGGGTTTGTAAGAAACAGTGAAATTGTGAATCTGCCTTTAGGAAGAAGAAGAGTTTTGGCCTGAAGTTACATGGAGGAGGTTGTATGTTAGAATAACAACATGATCCCATGTTAACTTTGCTGTCAGTAGCTGACACTTAAAGGCCTTTGTTGTCTAATGAACTGTGATGTCATTTACAATAACACAGTCATTTTGTAAAATACAATTTTTACAATTTTGTGTGCTGCTTTAGAGAGATTTAGGTAGTGTAAGCTGCCCTTTTAAGCTTTACAAAAAAAAATCTCAATCTTAAGACTCTGTAAGTGCTTGTAGCTAAAGCATGGTTTATCTCTTTATTTAGGGTTCTGTTACTTTGCTAGATAGACATATTTTTAATATAGAAGAACCTTCAGAAACCTGTGAGTAGTTTCAATGAACAGCCTAATATTATCTATTAGTGTGATTATCTGTGTACAGGAGTCAGGATACAGGCAGGATATACACTTTCAGTAGTGTGAAATCCATTCACATAAATGCCTTCTGAAGATGAGAACTATGTTCTTGGGCACTCTTAACTTTAAACATCCGGGTGTGCTTAAAGGGCTTTTGGAAATTTAGGCTTTTAAAATGTACTGGCATAGTATATGATACATAATGAGATAGAAGAGAACTCTTAAATACTGTTGTGCAGCTAATTTATATTGTTTTATTTGCTGTTATGTAAGGATTGAAAGTCTGAAGCTTTATGTATATAGTTGAAAGCAGAATTAGATCAAATAAGAAAATGTCACTGGATTTGTATTGACCCTCGTAACAGTAGGGAACCTATAGTAAAATTAAGAGACTTGGATAATTTTTTTCCAGCATTAGAAGTTGATTTATCAAAAGCTGAAAATCTCTCTATGAGTGGTGAAATGTGTTTGAAAGTTGCTCTACTTTAAATCGAATTTTCCAGACACACTGTTAGTGCTGCTTGTTTTGAGTAGGAATAGAACTTTCCACAATGGCAAAGTCACTTACTAGATAGAATTGTAAGCCAATATATCTTGTACTGAAGTGCTTTATCTTAAATAATGTATCAGTCAGTAAAAGAATAGGTTGTTCCATGGATTAGTGAACAGGTTTTTCACAGCTCTGTTTTTTGAAGTTGGATTTTGTGATGTCTGGTTTCTGGATAAGTTTCCCTATTCCTTTACATCTCTCACTCTGTTTCTTGACTTCTTCCATGTTTTTTCCCCTTTCCATTAAGAAGCAAGCTCTCCAGTTTTTTGTTATTGCCTTCTCAGGAGTGTTTAACAGCATCTGCCTCTTGTCTACTCAATATCCCATTAAACTTGCAGGGAGCATACTGAGATACTTCCTCCTGTGAAATAAGTTTTCTGTTGCCAGCTAACCAGTGGTTCAGTCATTTCTGTGGATCAAGACACTTAAATGGACAAGCTAAGAAAGTGGACTTAGGCAATATTTGTCAGTAATAGGGCTGGTGTTGTACCTTCTAAAGAACAGCCAACAAAGTGCACTGCTGATGCTGCAAACGCCAGGAAGTGGGGAGCTGTCTGTACAGTGGGTTCTCAGAAGGTCTGTCCATATTTTGGGACGTGAGAAGAAGTGCTAATTATGAGCAGCTATTTCAATATGCAGGTAGTAGGTTGATACTATCCATAGTTACCTGCATCATCTTTTTTTTTTCTTTTTTCCTGGTGCATTCATAAGCATTGTCAGCCATCACTGTCAGGAATATACTGCATTGTGTCAGTTGATCGTACATTGCTACTTTCTGAATTATTTGTAAGCAGAACTGCTGCTGGGAATCAACAAATAGGAGGGAAAAGATGCCTTGCTTATTTAATTATCTTTAAACCATCAGGGTCTTGCTGGATCAGAGAATCTAGAAACAGGATCTAAGGTGTTCAGAGGCAGTGAGAGAATTTGTAGTGTTTCTTTCGTAGTGAAATGTAGTGTTTCTTATCTGTCTGCACTCATAGCTGCTGGAATCCAGGTGATACCAAAGTGTGCTGTGCTTTTCCTCTCTCTGCCCATGAAATGACAGCCTAAACACAACCCCAGATGGGCTCCCTTGCACAGAACATCAGAGTGGTGCTGCTCCAGTCACACTTTATTTGCAGCTGGAAAGCGAGGGTGCTGCTGGAACAGCTCCATGCCTCAGTGTGTGTTTTTAATTTCCCGAGGCTCTGGGGTTAGCAGGTAACCAGCCCAGTGTACTGCCTGGAAAATAATGGAGGCTGATCACCTGATGGGATTTGTGCTGTTTGATGCTTGCAAGGTGCAAGGATGATCTCAGCTGAGGAGAAGAAACCAGGGGAAAAGGTCTTCAGAGAGTCAGACTTTGCACTCAGGTGGAAGATAACAAATACAGCTTGAGGCCAGTGCCTGCTGCATTGCTTCCCTGCCTATCCCAGCCACTGAGGGGCAGCTCTTATGCATTATCCTGGAGATTCACAGAGGCTGCAGTCTGTTCTCTTTGGTAGGTTTGTTCCTGTGTTCAGATCATTAATATAACCCCAATTAAGTGTTTATTCAGGTGCACACTAGCCTCAGGTGAGGTAAAACACATTAAAGCCACCTATGAAAAGTAGTGGCCCCTGTTTCTTGTTGCCTCTTTTCTTTTTCCCCCGCAAATAGTCATGCTCAACTTGCTTATTTTGGACTCAATACCTGCCAGCAGGTTCCTGGCCAAAGCCCCACAGTAAAGCTTGTCTGAAATGTGGAGCACAGACCTGGGCTCTGTTACCTGTGTTTCAGTGCAAAAGGGAAATGATTCCTCTGCCACATCTCAGAGATGGTGCAGTTAAAATGGAGAAGTAGCTTTGGGTTTTCCCCTTAGAGCCAAACCAAGTTCTGTAGACTGTTGCAATCTGTCTTTTCACTGCTTCAGCCATATCATCTTTAAAAGGCAATTTAATGGTGCCTGATGGTGTGTAGAGTTTACAAGGCTGATCTGTCCCCAGGTACACGACAGAGCTTTGATAAAGCAGCCAGTGTCTCATATTAGATTGAGTCCAGAATGTTTTATGGGGTGATTTAATACACTGACTTGAAACAGTTACATTTTTTAAAGTAACTCTAAACACTGAGGACTTAAGCAGCCATAAATAACTAAAGGGTTAACAGCAGGCACCTGCATCTGTTTTCAAGGGTTCTGCTGTTTCCAGTTTGTTCTGAGATGTTTATGGCTTTGGGAGAGGGACAGTGCATACGTCCAAAATCATAAGAAGCAGATTTTGCTGTTGGATGGTTTTGCAATCTAAAATAATCTGTTAATTTGAATAGATGTGCACTGGTTTACCTGAAGGAATCAATCTAGAATCTTTTGCCATGTAAAAAAAAATATGCAGAACCTTCTTTGGCTTCTTTGTGCTCGGACAGTTTATGGCTGGTAAAGTATGTAAGACAAAAATGGAATCAACAATGCACATTTATGGTTGATATAGTTGTGCTGTCACTGTTGTAAAGTTAAAAAGCAGCAATTATAGCTGAAATCTGAAAGCTGTTTTGTAATTTCACATGTGCGACACAACTCCTTGCTAGAGATTGTAGCCATGGCAGCAGTGGTTGCTGCACTTTGTGAATAACAGGCATGTAGGTACTTCTCTCAGTGAAACTGAGGGATTTAATAGTGATTTTTTTTAAGTACAAAGTTTTTTAAACTTTCTTAAAAAAAAAAAAAGGCATCTGTATTTCCTGTCTTGTGTGCTACTAAATAAACCAGGGGTTAATAAAAACATACTGGATATGGATGCAGGAAAAGGCAATTGTTATTTTAAATCCTGCCTGTTACATGTGTGTATCTATGATGTGTCCCTGGTTCTCCCGCTCTTTTCTTTGTGCAATCAAATCCTGTCTGAATACCTGAATACGAACATGAATTGAGAACAGAACAAAACAATAATAAATGACCCATTTGGGAAAGCCCTATTCCTGCATTACATTTAAGGTCTGTGATACCATTTTTAGCATCTGAGCTAATCACCTTCTCTCACTCTCCTGTTCATCTGACTAGAGTTCTCTCAAAGAATCCCTGTTCATCTGTGGGTTGCTTGTTTGAGTAAGATAGGTAAGATTAAGTGAGTCACAGGTTCAACTTGCATCTGCTCATCTTAATTCAGACGAATGTCAAAATCTTAGCACATCACAATATTAGATATATTTACTTACAGAAATGGCAAATAGTAGGTTGCTATTTTTATAATATGGCAAATAGTAGGCTGCTATTTTTATATTTTTTTTTCTGTCTTAGCTGTCGAGTAAAGCAGAACTGAACACCAAATGCTTATGAGGCTTAAACTGAATGCCATATATTCATGCAATTGACATACTTGTGAAGCCACAAAGAACTGTGCATAAACATTCCTTAATACCAGCAGCTAGGAGATAAATTGAAAATTATATATATATATACACAGGAGAAAAATGAAGGGTCTAAAATATGGAAGGAGAAGGACAATTGAACCGAGAAGCAGAGGTGTAGTAACAAATTCTTGGGTTCCTGTGGAATCAGAGTTGTGTAGAAACGTCATAGACCTGCAGTCATTCCTCAGACCATTTGGAGACATTTGGAAAGTCTTCAGTAGAGCAGCTCAGTGAATAGTAAGATAATCCTTAAATACCTGAATTACTTCTGTCTGAAAAATGAATATAGCTTTGTATCACTGAGTAGTCTTCAGTCAATTCCAAATATGCAGAGCATTACACAGAAAGGTCATCTCATTTCATGGGAGCATCTGCCACATTACAGTTCGGAATCTTCTGTTTCGGAATGAAAACCCCTTATTTTTCATTCTCTATGAAAGAAAAAAACCTGAGGTTTTCCAGTGAAAAAAAGCTGCTGCAAGTCATGGTACTTGGATGCTTTTGTCCTTGACTTTTGGGAAGTTTGCCTGATATTCTGGCCCAGGTCTGTGGATTTTTGGAAACTCTAATTGCCAGTTCCAATTCAAGCCTTGATGTTCTAATGAGACAAAATAGAAGCTGTTTGTCTGACAGGAGGCAGACCCCAGAATTTGGGTAAGATAGACTGGGGTTTTAAATTTTATTTTAATTTTTTTAAAACTCTGTCAACTCCTGTTTTCTCTCTTAACTGAGTAACTGTGTCCAGAAATCCTGTGCAAGACTGATGGCAGTGTATACAAACATCCAGTATGTGCTATGGACCTGAAGAGATAAAATAAGCAAGAACATCTTGCAGATAATAACGTGGAAAATGTGGAAGGTCAACTCAGGTTGTTTTAGTGACATTATTTTGAAAACTGAGGCATTTTCAAGGTGGTATTTCTATCATGTGAAAATGTGTTTAGGTGCTACAAGCACTTTGGCACTGCACCTTTGTACAGAGCAATGTGTGGTGAGAACATGGTGCATGGCAAAGCCTCTGTCTCAGCAGTAATTGAAAAAATAATGATGCTGTGTTCTGGCACTGTTGTTGTTAATTGTCACCTCTGTTGCTTTGTCCCCTCAGCTCTCTCTGCTGGAAGATGCAGGGTTTGGTGGTGTTCTCCTTTACACTGATCCTTGTGACTTACCAAAGACTGCAGACCTTGCTGATAAAGCTTTTATGGTCTCCTTGAACAGCGGGGGAGATCCATCCACGCCTGGTTATGCCAGTATTGGTAAGTACTGGTCAGGGTTTATTCACTTAATGGGCATTTTAATTCTCTGGAAGTATGGGGGTTAAAACACTAAACCAAGTCCTGCCTGAAACAGAATCTCTGAATAGGGAAATGCTGTGTAATGCAGCATGGCTTAAAGGATGGAATCCACTCTCAAAAGTGCTTTATGCTCTTGGCACAAAGTCTGCACTCTAAAGAATTTATTTTATTGTGTTTCGTATTTGAGTATTCACACACTGAACCATTATTACTTCCTGCTTATTCTTATCCCACGAACAAACCCCAAAACTGTGAAGTACTGATCCAGTGGTTTCTGAGCATTTCCCACAGGATCTGTCCCCACTGAAAGTATTATTCCCTTGATTCTGTCTTCCACCCTCATTGTCTCAGAAACAAAAACTTTTGGTCAATAGGTGCAAGTGAAATGTAATTAGCCAGTTATATTTTAAAATAAGTTTTAAGAAAAAGTGTTTATAGTACCTGTGTGCTACTATCACTTGAATAGGATGTGTTCTTTTAGCCTTGCCCGGATAGACTTGGTTATCAATTATGCTTCTCTAAATACATGTATTTTTGAAGGATGGGAAATACAGAATTGATTTCAAGGAATAGCATAGTCTTAAGGAACAATATTGTCTTATTTTATGTGGGGTTTTTTTTGAAGCCATGTTAACAATATAGAGAAGCAGCAGCATATTTGACTTGTATGTGCTACTTAAATCTCCATTCTGGCAGTTGGGTGAATGTGTGCTCTGCCTCTCTGCAGCTTTTTCAGCTTTACAGCCCTTTTTACTATCTAACTATTTGGAAATGTATTAAGCAGCAGTCTATGACTTTGTGACAAGGCTTCATCAAGAATATTTTGTCCGGTTACTGGCTCAGACATCTAAAGTTTGACTTGAATTGGCACTAAATCAACTGAGGCAACGTGGAGATACTTCATGCCTAGAATGGCAGAAAATAGAAATATTTGCCTGGTTGTCAAAGAAGGGTGTTAGCTATTCACAGCATGAATGCCTTGACAGCTCAGTGGGAAAGAAATTGCACATTTTCTCAGTGTCTCAGTGTACCTGACCCAGTGTTCTTAAAAGTGCCCTGGGAGCTACAGAGGTAAATATAACACTCTTCAAGCTTTATTCTTGCTCATTTCATGGAGCTATTTGAAAAACAGTTTGTGGTGTCTCTGGCTGACTCCTTAATGTTTTATTTACCCTACATGAAAAGTAAAGCTAATTAAAACAGATACACCAACATGAAGATGCCACTTCAGTGTCTAAACCTTATGTGTTAGTTTTCTCTCAGAAAATGATCTCATCTGCAGTGTGCATTCCAATCTCCAGTGTGAGAAAGAGAAGCTTAATTATATGGACAATGGTGTTACAAGTGCATTGATGGTTTCTGGTGGAAGCCTTAGCGTGGCTTGTCTGGGGTTTTTAACCTCTGAGCAACATCCACAAGCAGGAGCAGGTTATTGTGTTTAAGATCATTTCTATTTTGATCTTTGAATGCCGTGATGAGCTGGAAAGAGCTCAAAGGAATACTTGAGAAAACCCTTTTTTAATGCTTCTGTCACTGGAAGGTAGATCAGATGGAAGTAATTTCCGTGTTTCTGATGATGATTTTCCTTCTCTGGAGACTGTGAATTGACTTGCTCAGAGGTAGCTCATGCCTGGGACAGACACAAATACATCTGGAGCCCAGGCTTTTCCCGGGGGGATGCACTCGGATGTACAGTGGTTACACTGCCTACGTGTGGAATAAAAGAGCCAAAGAGCCCGGGTTGCCCCTTTCACTTTGATTCACAGAGTGTAATAAGCACTACAAGAGATTGTATTGGAAGCTCCTGCTGAAGTTATTGGCATATCTTTGACACCATCTGCACTTCACAGTTTGCCAGGAGAACTGTTACTATCACAGTCTCGAGGCTGCTCCTACCAGCATTCTCCCTTCTACTGGGAAATTCCTGGTAAGGTGAGGGATCCAAAGCTAGTCTTGTACTTGGTGAAAAAAAGGTAGGAAACTTGGAGTTTTGTGCCGCTGCCTTTGTTTCCCACGTTCTTTTAGTCTGAAAACAAATGTCTCTGTGGTATCAGAGTACTGGAATGCTTCAGTTTTTTCCTAGAAAAAAAAGTCTTCAGGAAATGGTATAATTTACAGATCTTTTCTCAAAGTTGACA
Source organism: Orthonyx spaldingii (assembly GCA_013397795.1). NCBI lineage: Eukaryota > Metazoa > Chordata > Aves > Passeriformes > Orthonychidae > Orthonyx > Orthonyx spaldingii. Next base: position 586,255 of record VZTJ01002531.1, on the reverse strand, counting down.
AGATTTTAAAATGGGATTTATGTAATAGTTCAGAGAGAATTTTGGAGTTCTCATGAGGTTTCAGCTCACATTTTCTGTTTCATGAAGATTAAATGCTGCAGTTCTGCATATGAATCATCTGGAATGTATAGAAATAGCTTGAGGATGGGTTTGAGATGCCAACTACCTACGAGTAGAATGATTTTATTGATCTCCATTTAACAAAGGGGAAAAAGGAATGATGAGAAGGGAAACTGAACAGCACTTATGTAAAAGTTTCTGCAGCTCTGTTTCATAATTTAATTCTTCTGTGCTTAAGACTCTCCCAATCCTAAGTCATATCAGTCCTGAAACAATCATATGAGCCTTTGTGAGCATCAGTTCTTTGTGATTCTGGTTGCCAGAGACTATTGCCCTTCATTTTTAGAAATCTTTTTCTGTGTTCCTGCTTTTGAAATGAAGTAGATCCAGGGAGTGAAACTCAAGGAATTAAATGTACAAGATCAAGAAACTTGGAAGTAAGAGACTTGCGTGGCAAAAATTGTCTTGAAAATAAAGTTTAGAAGAGTAGCATAAAACTTGAGTGACTCCTCCATCTACTTTTCTTTTTCCATTTTGACTTTTTGACTGCTGCACCTCCTTTCACCCACCTTCATATGGCAGACACATATTAGATTTCTCCATCGCTAGACTTCAGAGCTGTTTCAAATCAAATTTGTTTCCACACAGGAAATGGCTCAGTAAACAAAAATATGGATAGAACCTATTTGTCAATCCTACTATGTAAATAGAAAAGTGGCATTGTGATAAGCACTAAGAACCCTGCCCATGAGATAAGGTGCCTCATAATAGAATCCCTATCTGTGCCGAGGGGGAATAGAAATTATTTCATGAAGAGTTTAGATGGCATCATAGAAAATACTGTGAGCTTAAAAATGCTGAAATATAACAGCTGTAAAATGCAATCTTCTGGTATCAGCTGGAGTTTCGAGTGTAATGTTGTTTTCGGGAATTGTTATGCAGAGGTTATAGCAGTAAGGAAAAGGGGTGTGTTTGGAAGTCATGCATGGTTCAGGTCATTGTTAACAGCTGCTCTTGTGAGCCATATTACAGGAATTTGGGTGAAAAAATCAGTGACATGGGAAATGCACGGTGTCCCTAGAACTGTGAATAGTGACCATTATCCACACGGAAGAATTGACATGAGCATTCCTCAAACATTGCTAATAGGATTTGATTTCAGAGGAAGGGACAAGGAAGGCAAGGATTTGGCAAGGATTTGATCCACTGCAGGCCACAGCTCAGGCCATCAGCAAAGCCAGGGATGCCTCTGAAAATGTATTTGAGAAGGGACAAGGATACTGGACAGGCAGAGGAGTGAAACTGAGCCTGGGAAAAGGGCAAGGTGACAGTGCTGTTCTAATTTTTTGGTTTTGTTTCTCACTATCCAAATCCATATTAACTGTCACTTGCTGACACTGATTTGCCCATGATGGTAATTGATGAGTGGTCTCTCTATCTTTACCCTGATCAATGATCTTTTCCATCTATCTTCCCTCTTACCCTGTGGGATAGGGATAATGAGAGCGTGGCTGGGTCTGGAAGCTGGCCAAGATTTACCCACCACACTCAGTTCAACAACAGTTAAACACCAAATATACATCATAAAAACCCCATGACATTTACCCCTTTAGAAATGTGCCATGCTTTAACTGAGCTTAGCCAGTTCCTCTGCAGCAAGCACAGGGAACTGCTGCCACTGCTTGGAATGTGGGTAAGCAGGTTCTTGCTGGGATGGAAGTCTGTGCCTGCTGTATTTTTAGTCAGCCCCGTGATTCTGTAGGGTTAGGTGTGCCCTCCCTAATATCTGAATTTGTCCTTTCTGTCCTTCACTTCATGATATTTCACTCCTCTGAAGCCACCAGCTGAGCAGAAGTTAGCTGGAAAATAGAACGTTGTGTAATGGTTTCAGCCATGCATATGCAACATATGTTCTGAAATGGTTTGTTATAAATCATCATGACTTTTTACAAGATGTCCTCAGCCCTGGTTTGTCTGTTTGTTTTGAGAACAAAACACAGTCACAAGAATATGTTTTCTGAGCCTGCCTCTGCAGCAGTGGAAATGATTCTGGGAATAATGTTTTCTTTTCTTTTTCAAAATTTGTGTTTGCTGTCTGCTAATAACATCAGATAAATGAAATGCAAAGATAATTTGGTGCAAAATGACTGTCTACAGTCAGGCTTCTGTGTACTGTTCTTTGATTTTCTTTAAGGACAGACTGAAGCTGAGGAGAAAGAAAAGCTAAAGTTCCATATTACCATTTAGCTGTGTGTAAATATATTTACATGTATTCTTGGTCATTTTATTTTGTACTTACAACGTAATTTCAGTGGTTGCCATAAAAACCCCAACGGAGTTTGTCAGACCAACTACACTGCTCTATCTGAAATGCTGTGTTATTTTCTGAGTGAACAAAAATCAGTGCTAATGCAATAGAGAGGCAAATCTTTGGCAAATACTGGCTTTTGAATAGTGAATGCAGTAAGTAATAATTTCTGCAGATTTTCAGTAACGCCTGTAGCACTAATGGTTCAAGAGGTATCTAAATCCATGATCTGCCTCTTGAGATTTTGCAGGATATAATAAAGCAACTAAGTTTTTATGTAAGTACCAAATTACATGCTCTGAGATTTTTGGATTTGTGGGTTTTAGTTTTTCCTCCTGTCTGCCTTTCAGTTAGGTTTGCATGCATTTAAAACTGAGTTGGACATCAAGATATTTTAGGCTTACATGTTTGAGTGTGTGGACCTCTGTATTGTATATCAGATATCACTTTATCTTCAACTAAGCTGCCTATAATTTTTTCTTGGAAGCAAATTTTAATTGAAAACATTGTGATTTTATTAATTAGGGTATTAGAAGAAGAGAGGAGGAATCACTGGCAATGATACTGGAATAGCTTGCTAGCAATGTTTTTATCATTTGACTTTTGCAAATGCCATCATAAAACATATGGTCAAAACTTCTCAGTTTCAAATAGAAAGTTATTAAAAATTGAGTTTATAAGGGAAATGGAATGTACAAGTGATGAAGACCAGATTATTTGAAAACAACAAATCAGCACTTCCTCTGCTGCAAAATTAGCTCAGTGGAAAACATAATGACTAAATTCTTCCTGATGCCTTATAAGTTGCAGAGGACTTCTCAATGTTTTTGACATTTCAGACAGTTTCAAACTACTACTAAGCAGCTGTGACTCACTACAGAATGTTTTCCAGTGAAGCTGCTTTTTCTCTCATCCAGCAAAAATAACATCTTCAATGGAGTCCAGATTAGACTTTTGAAGCTACCCAGCTCGCAAGTGAATTTAGAGTATTTAAATCTTTTGTGCAATCTTGACTGAAACGAATCCTACCATAGCCTTACTGACATATTTCAGCCCAGCATAATTTGTGCAAGCGAGCTAATTTATTATATGCTCACAAAACAGCAAACACCACTGCATGGCAGTGAATCCAGCTGGTGTCTTGGAATCTGCTCCTGCAGAGTCTGGTTGAAATCAGTTGTCTTTGCACAAATTTGGGATGGGAGGCTCCTTTTTATGGCATCAGGAAGGTTTTTTGAGGACCCCCTTGCACTCCCATATACGACTCCTGGCTGCGTATGGGAATAGGGTTGAGAAGCAGATGAGACCCAAGACAGGATATTGAGGAAATACTTTACCAGATTTATCTTTATGGATGGGGAAAGGAATGACTTTGGTTTGCAAAGGCAGAGGGGTGGATTGGTGCCCATTTTCTCACACAGCAGTATATAACAACCCATTTTTTAGATTTAAAATTGGCTGTTAATTTTTCAATGAAGGGTTAAGTTCAATTAAAAGAAATGCTGGCTGGCAGAATGCTTTTGTGAATTGAAGCTGAATTTAGTGGTTTATTAAGTGTGAATTTAGTTTTGTACGCAGAAAGGAGATTTTGAAAAGATGTTAATTTCAGTTTTAAATTTTTTCAAAAACTGATTTTTTTCTGTGTAAAAGTTGATGAAATAAAGGGAAGAGATAAAAGAGTTATGTGATTGAACAATTTGATTTTGGACCTAATCCACTGTAAGTTGTGTGTTTTTACTAGTTGATTTTATATGTACAAAGCAAGTTTTTGAAGAAGACTGTTTTACTCAAGCATGCTGCTCAGATGACCCGTCAGAGTAAACGACAGGCATTTCTGGCAGTTTATTATCTATACATAATTGTTAAAGGTGCTATAATTGTCAGAAACATGACTGTCTCAAAGGGCAAACTCTGGTCAGATTCAATCAACAATTTTCTCCAAAGGGGAAAAATGTCAGAACCAGAATGGTTGTAAAGCAGGTTAGATAAAGCAGATTGTGTATATATAAAATATAAATAAAGGAATTGTGTTTCCTTATAAAGCTTGGCTAAATTTCCCATACATTTGCACGTGTCTGTGTTACCGTGGTGTTTTATCCTCCCAGTGCTCAGCTCAGGTTGGGATACCACAATGTAACTCTTACATACTGCAGGCAGCACCTGCAAGTGCACCTGCACAGTAGCAAGAGCGCCGTAAAGTCAGCTGGCTGATTGTTTAAGCAATTAAAGATATAATTAGTTTTATAATTGAATTTTTTTTCCTAGTGCTGTTCGAATACTGAAAGCCAGACTAAACCAAACCATCTTTAATTTGACTTGATCTCTGTTCCAGCCCACTGCTTTACCATATCCAGCAGCTGCATAAAAAAGATAATAGCGCCTCTTCCTGCTTTCAGACAGGTAGGAACTCCCCCAGAAGAAAACCTAATCATCTTGAAATGGAGATGTGGAAAATACTTCATCGTTGCATAAACATGTATTATCACATTATATAGTATTGATCTGCAGAGCTCTAAAAGACATGAGTAATTCACTGCAGTTTGGGTTTGGCCAATTTTCCAAAGCATTTTTCTTGTACTTTTCAAAGACGGTTTTGTTTGTTTTGTTTTTGTTTTTGTTTTTTCAGACTTGCAGTGTTTTCCCTTTCCTTTAGGGACGGAAAAATGCTCTGCCCAGGGGAACTGGGAGGGGGTGGTGTGGGTGGAAAAGAGAGGAGTCTCTTGTGAGTGTTTAGTGGGTTAGCAAATGACATCATGAGTGGTGGAGAAGCTTATGAGGGTAAACAGTAGATTTTTATCAAATGTGGTCAGCACCATCTAAACACATGAAGGAGGGGGTTGATTTCAGTGACAGTGCTCCAGGGCATGGTGGATCATGGAGGGCTGGGATATCTCTGATCCTGATGTCATAAAGGGCTCACAGGAGAAAAGAATCACACAGTAGTTGAGCTTGAAGAGGAGCCTGTGGAGATCATTGAAGGACAAGCCACCTGGTCAAAACAGAGTCACCTAGAGCATTTCCTGGGTCATTTTCCAGCTGGATTTTAAGCATCTCCAAACATATGTACAACCTCTTTGAGTCCTTGGTGACTCTCTCCATAAAATAGCTTCTTTTTTATGTTGAGGGGAATTTCCCATATTTCAGTTTGTGCCTGTTGCCCCACCTCTATTCCCTGAACATCACTGGAGAATAATCTTGCTCCAGTCTTCCACACCCCCATCAATTATTTACAAACATTGATAAGAATCCCCACCAGTCTTCTCTGCTCAAGAATAAACAATTCCAAGTCTCTCAGGTTCTCCTTATGAATCCAATCCCTTAGTCAGTTTCATACCACTCCCAGTGATCTTCTTGTCCTTCATATTTTTGGAAATTATTTCCAAGACTGTTTGCTCTGTCACCTTCACAGCCATTAATGGCTGATCCCAGATCCATCTTAATGAAGGTGATAGAAGTGATACTTGCTTTTGTCATGCCCTCATGAATCTTTTCCCATCACCATGAACTTTCTAAGATCTTTATGGCCTCAGTGGGACATCCATGAGCTCCCTCATCAGTCAGGGTTCCCAGCAGGGATTGCCCTGGACAGTGAATTTACATCTTCCTCTCACTAGTGCTCTTTTAAGCCCTTTGTTCCCTTCGTCATGCTGCTCAGTATCACAACGTACACCTGCTGCAGTTTGGGTGATGAAGGTTCCTTAGGTATGGTGAATGTAGCCTTGGAAAATGCATTTGGATGGGCAAGAAGTGAGGAATCATGTCCAGTGGTGATCCATGGATGAGTGGAGCTTTCTCTGCCTGGATGGTTTTTAGGTGTGATGTTATGAACCGCTGTAGACAAGTTGCCTAAGTTCACTCAGCATAACTGGAGGTGTGAGGACTTCTTAGGGGCTTTAGATGGATTTCCTGTTGATGGTACAAAGTGCAAGACTCCTTTCTGTAAGAGACTGCATCAGGTTTGATTCAAATGTGTTCTTCCCTTTCCCCTACAGAAACAATTTAAAATGCTCTGATGTTTGCTCTGTGAAAACATGGAGTTTCATTTCAGGAAAGGGATAGTACTGGAAAAAACGCTCAGAGATGGCCAAGGGTCAGCTGTACAATGCCAGAGAATTTCATAGAAGTGAGAGAGTGTCTCTGACAAGGAGGCAGTCACAGCTGAGCACCCTGGGTTCTTCAGTGCTCTTGGGCTGTCCTGTGTGCAGTGGTGCCAGTCAATATTTGCTCTGGGATTGATACAATGCCAGAAAGAGGAACAGTCAGTTTGTTGGCAGAGGCTTTTGTTTTTCTGACATGTTTTTCATGTGCAAAACCAGGTAATGAGAATGATTTTAATAAACCTTTGAAACTTGGAGAACTGTTTCAATTTCAGTTAAGAAAAGCATTTGCATAAAGTGTGTGTAACTTCCAATACTACTTCTGTAGTAATTTTACATAGCTGACAGGTGAGTCTATTGAGTTAATGAAAAAAAAAAAAAGAGTGAAGCCTCTTGGGTTATTTAAAACCTCGTTGGAATCATAGATCTTTGAGAATATTAATAAAATGATTTGCATATTTATTTAAAATATTGTGCTATAGGGACCACCCTTTACTAAATATATAATGAACAAATTAGGCGTCTTGTGCTGCCTAACTGGGAGGGAATTTTTTTTTTTTTCTTCTAGCAGATGTCAGCTAAGGCTGACACGTGGTGACAGTCTATTCCTTTCTGGTGTAACGCTCATAACAAAGAGACTAATTTTAGAACAGCTGGCTTACTCGTGTTTTAACATGCTTAGGTTTGTTAGGTTTTTTCTTGATTTCCAGGCATCAGTGGTCTTTCAGCTAGTCCACTGTGTGATTTCTGCCAAGCCTAGTTTAATCCATGGCTGCAAGGGATTTTCAGCAGTATATTTTCCATACTCTGGAAGAACTGAACCACATATTGTCAAGCCTTTTGCAATTACAACTTGGGCAGTAGTAATTTTTGCATGGTATAAAATCCATTTTGCTTACTGTAGTAGTAAATTAGGTGTAAAGGTGAGGTCAAACTAAGAATTAATTCCCTTTTAGGTTACTCTGCTCCCTCGCAAAACTGCTGCATTAGATCCATCTTTGAGTTTTGCTGGTAAGAGGCAAAATATTTCTCTGGGCCAGTAGTGGTGCATGCTGCTAATCCACTGAAAAATGAGATACAACACCTGGCATGGACTTAATTGAGGAGTGTTTCTAAAGTTCCTCAGAAAGAGAGAATATAGCCTTTGCACAGATGTGTGGAAAGCATGAGTGGAAAATGTCTTGAGTTAACATCAGGTGACTCATGTAAGGAGAGTTTTATAAATATTATGTGGGTCGTTTCGTATAAGTATTTTTGGTTTTTGTTTTGTTTTAAAGAGATGGGGTGGATGGCATGAAATTCAGTAGTACCAAAAAATATAGGTACTAAATAACTATCACTGTGTTTGATCAATTTTACTTTGGAGTCATCTTAGGTCATTAAATACTCTTACCTCCTTTTTTCATGTGACTTTTCTGTTTTTTAAGTGAAAGCATTACTTTCTGAGCATCAAGATACTGGAGGAAGTGTCCTGCCTAAAAGTGCAGCTTGACTGCTGTCTAATACATAAATTAAAAAAAAAAAAATCCACAATAGAACATAAACTAGGAAAACATGCATGGGTTTTAAGTAGGTGTTATAAATGCTAGGCATCACTCATGCTTTTTATGTACTTTTTGGTTTTTAGTGCAACACACCAGAGCCTAGTAAATAGCTCTGCTTAAAGGACTCAGGCAGGAGCCGTAGTCTGGTCAACAATGTTTTCTACAAGTTACAGCTTCAGTTTTATTTTTTGAATTTCTGGCGTTTCCATCTTAAACAAAACACATCTGTGTTCCTGGAGTCTAGGTTTGTCCTCTGATTTACCCAATGGAGCTGTAACTGTGAACTCTGAAGCCCTGATTTAGGAATTAAGGTTTAGGTACATCTCTCTTTTGTTTTGTAAGATGAAAAGTTGAATTGCAAATCCTGTAATAGATTTACAAATCCTAAAGCATATGTAGAAATACTGCAAGAGACTTACAAATTGTAACATAAATCTTGATAAAGTAATTTTTAGCTACCCAAATCTATACTCATTTCTAAGTTAAAATCTCTATGATCCTAGCAGAGATCATTGTTGAATTTTAATGTCTCTCCTGTTTTTAGGTCAGGTTCTTTCTGATTTGGTTCTACAGGACTTATGTTTATTGAAATACTTTGTCTCAATTGCTCCTTCAACGTCATAGAATAAAAAAGAAATTAGACAGGAGTTGCCATTCATAGAAGCTGCTGCAAAAACTGTTCCCTGGTGGATCTCTTACAGCACAAAAGGACAACTGAAACTTGCAGGAAGGTGCTGTGATTTTTGTAAGATGTTCCTCTCCTGGCATGCACACCTCACTGTGAGAACAGACATCTTAATGTCTTGTCTTGCTTTAAGATGAGAAAAATCCTGTCTTTCATTTTTCATTGCTGTTTTCTTTGGTTTCACTGTGTTTTGAATATTTGAGTACTGTGAACACCAGATTTACTGTTGGGTGGGCAGACACGGGAACAGATTGCACAGAAAGTTTGTTTCCTGGAGAAGACACCCAAAAAGCTGGTCCTGAGCTGCTTGATCTGACACTGCTTTGAGCAGGTTGGGCTGCGTGGTCTCCAGAGGTCCTTTCCAACCTGAGCTGTGATTCTGTGATCAGGTAACACGATTTTGAATAAATTCAGCCTGACAGCTGGGTTTTTTTGCTGACACAGGTATTAAGATAAAGTAACAGTGTAAGTGAGCTCTGACAGGATGGCCTCAAAGAACCTGGGAGCTGTGACACGAAGCCAGAAAGTCCCGGAGCTGTAATGCCTTAGAGTCCCTTATAGTCCAGCTGGAAAGTGCAGTCTGTGTGCAATACTTTTGGAAAAGGTGCCTGTGTGATTGGAAGGGAAACAAAATACTGGACTAAATATAAGAAGCATGGCCTGAACTGCTCAGTTTTCTCCACATTTAAATTCTGACCCAAAATATTGATGAAAAGAATGAGATGTTCATTTTAACTGAAACTCAGGTGTTGTTTTTTTTTTTTTTTGAATCAACTATTATTTTGTATTATTTGAATCAACTGTTATTATCAGCTGTGCTGTATGATTCATTTCCTGATCTTCACTCTTGATCCATAATTTCAGGAATTCAGTCTTTGTGAGGACAAAGAACAGGGTACTTTGTGTGTTTGTGGTATGCAGCCATTTAAATTGAAACAGGGGAGAACTTCTATAACACCTGCTGTAATTGGCAATGGAAAAAGTGACTGATTCACCTGATTTAACATGTCCATCTAATTACAACAATGGCAATTATTGGTTTGTTTCCCAACCTAAAGGATAAAAATAGCAGTAATTGTGAGAATGGGAAGAAGCAGTGAATGTTTTCAGTGTGCTTTAACTTTAAAGAGAAAATTGGATGGATCAAATGTGGGTACTTATATTCTTACAGCCTGTATATTGCAGGCATTAAAGAAGATTTTTCAGGCAGTGCTGTGCAATGAGGAAGATGAGAGGATCAGATCTAATTTTAGAGTTTTCATTAAGAGGTTCCTGACATTAGTCAGTTATCTGACATACTCTGTAACTCTTAATAATATTAGCTTTTTCCCTGACTTTAAGGAATGCTCTTGGTAGTTCATCAGCAGTTTTTGAGAGTGCTGAAGGAGTGACTCCATCTGATTAGGGGATGGATCCAGTGGTTTTGAGAAATGATGACAAAGAGGAAAGACTGAAAGAAATCTTGACATCCAGTGGTGTTTGTATTATCTGCTGCAACATCACAAAAGTCTCCATGATTCTCTTGTGGAACAGGGTTCATGCAAAGCTGCAGGGAGGTTTTCTGGAAGGTCATTCACGGTGACCATCACCTGTTCTGGTAGGTGCCACAGTCACTGCGTGGAGTTCAGAGTTAGTATCTCAACAGGAAAGCAACTTCTCACTCCTGGAAGTAGTGCTTGCTTTGTTCATTTTGTTGCTCAAGACTTTGGGCACAGGAAGGTTGCTCAGAGCCTTGGAAATTTCCACTTTCACCTGTAATGCTCTGGCTGAGACAAATTCTCGTGGTTAAAGTAGCTTTCTGACAATCAGATTGATCACTTGGGTTTTCTGAAATGCAGGATTGCTTGTGTATCATTGTGTATCAGTTGTATGTGAGGGTCTGCAGATACGCAAATATTTACAGCTGCTTTGCCTAAGCTGGGTCTGACAGTCCAGGAGAGCTGAACTATTCATAGCTGAGCTAATTCACTGATATCCCAGTAACTGGGTGTGATAAGAAGGCAGACATCCTCACATGAATTGGATTTCACATGGTAAACATGACTGTGCAATACCCAGATTCCCTGTCTTCCAGTAAGACTCCAGTCACCTACTGCTTGTTCACTGAAGAATTAAATTGTTGAAATTACTGTTTCTTAGTCTCTTAAAAGAAACAAAGCAAACTTTTAAAGGCTGATGGATAATCTGAGTAGCAAATTGATGTGCATTTTATACACAGTTTATCTAGAAAGGAAGTCAAGGAAATGCAAGTCAAGGAAAAAAAGTCTATTTTGGAAAATTATTGACTTTTTAATGTCATTTTTCTGACAAGTGTAATGCTAAACTATTGGTTGTCACCTGTTTAAAGAACAAATGTTGAGATTTATAATTCCTGAACAGAAGAGATATTACTGCTTTTGTTTTATGAGTTGTGCAGGGAAATGGACAGAGGATAAGTCTCCTTTCCAACCATCAAGTTAGCTGAAGAGACACACACAGATTCCTGGATTCATTGATTTTGCCCATTGGAATATGCTGCTTTCCTTTTGGTGTATTTGCTGCAGGAATGTAAAGACATTAGTGCATTTTAGTGTTAATTACAATCATAATGCTTCATCAGATTAATTAAGACAAATTTTAAAAACAGATAATTTCTCTTAAAATATAGGTTTTCAAAAGTTGTGTAGACACAATTCTGAGTAATGTGCTCTGGGGAACCCTGAACAAGGAGATTGGACTAGATGGCCTCGGGTGGATCCTTCCCAACCACACCATTTCTGTCATTGTTTGAAAGTAAATGAGTTGTAAGAAATGCCCTCATGACACAGATATCATTGCAAATTTACTGGTTGTAGCTTACTAAAAATATTTAGAGAGGAGAGAGGTTTAATATTTTAGTAATTATTGTAAGAGAAATTGCCTCAAACTCAAACATGTGTTGTATCTGTAATTTGTGATGCTGAATTTAAACTCATGTTGAAATTCTTATCCTGCCAGGAAAAAAAAAAAAAAGAAGAAGAAAGCAGAGGGAATAAAAGAAACTAATGTTTAAATAAATACCCATAAAACATCCAGATACAGACCTGAGGCACGAATGTGTACTGGACTAGATTTTGATGTGAGCTTGTTTCTGTTCCAAATATGAAAACATGGATTTCCCTTTAGCTAAAAGCTGATGGATTTTTTCATATATCCAGCCTCAAATAAGGTAGAAGAAAGAGTCTAGGGCCTTAAATTTCAGTGATGAAAAGGATAGTTTATTTTTAGCTTCTACTGAACTGCATTAGTAGAATTTACCCAGCAATATTCAGTACGATTTAAGGCTTGAAGGAGCACTTTTGCAGCTGAATTACCTTTTTTGTTCTAACTGTAATTGTGCCCATACATTGCATTTCTGACTGGATGTGGGGGCTAATTTGAGTACTCATGCCTGTCCTGATTTGAGTGTGGGACCAATTAGAAGCACAAATGGGTAATGGGAGCTCCAGTATATTTAGGTAGTGTATAGCAACCTCACCTACTTCTGTTTCAGGTTCTCCCTTCCTTGGTGCTGTCCATTGTCTCAGAAGTTGTAGAAGTTGCTTCTGGAGGGAGTGTATTGCAGGAAATATGTGTTGCAGCTTCTAATATTGCCTTCTGATACTGCCTTCCCAATCCTGGTAGATAATGATGCTCCAATTGTTATGGAGTGCTTCCTAAAAATTGCTGATGACTGTTCAGTCCATTGATCTGATTGAGGCTGGTGGCTGTGCAACATCTTGCATGTGCAATTTGCAAAAACTAAGCTTTATTCAGTAAATTGTTCTCAACTAGAGACTGTTAATGTTCTAATTGCAGACTTGCTCATCCAGAAAAGAAGTTCAGTTCACAGGGCATCTCTGAACTTCCTTGAACTAAAGCGAGGAAGGAATTGCCTGGCTCCTGTGGAAGGAAAGCTTCAGTTGTTTCAGAAATGTCAGGCAAAATGTCAGGGCTGAGAATATCAGGCCAGTGACTTCTGTGTTCCATTGATGGTGTGCTTTTCTTGTGCTTCCATCAGTCATTTTCTTTGAATGATCATCTAGTGTCTTTTATTTTTGTGTTGATAAAGAAAACAATAATGTTCCCAGTGTTAAATGCTTGCTATAGATTACATCCTCCTCACCTTTTTTCAGTTCCTTTGTTACATTTTACCCAACTGCTGGATTATTTAGTGTGGGGGCTTACAGTAGGAACAATAGTCCAGCTGAGACTTTGTGTGCTTGAATAACCGAGCTGTGAATGTACCTCATGTAGGGGACTCACTCTGCTTATTCAGGATGAAAACCTATTTGTGTGTATGTGAGGGTACAGCAGCCAGTTTTGCTTAGAAAACAGGTTATATGTATACTTGGATACTTATTTTATTTTCATTATTACTGTTTAGAAGTTGCCCTTCAAAAACATGTCTACGTATTTTTGGGTTTGCTTAGACTTAATGAAAGAGTAGAGCCAGTGGGTGTACTAGTTCTACAGGATATATTACAGGATATTGTTAGTACTGGAAATCCTAGATAATTACTGGAAAGTTTGATAATTAATGAATGCTTTTAAATGTATTTACAGTTCAGTCATGACAATGGTACATGTGACAACGTTTCAGGGTCATGTGTTTTTCATATATTTGTACCAACATAGTATTGACAGCTCTTTTCTTCCCCACTGTAATCTTTGTTGCCCTTTACTACTTCACCTGAAAGACAAAAAATTGGCTCCTTCAAATCTCTACACATTCTATCCAGGAAGCTAAATCAAGAGTATGTTAATTTTACAATTTTCTTGCCTGTGACAGCACAGAAACCTCTTTCTCATGAGAAAATCTATCTGTTTATGGTAAACAAGATAAGGTGTTCAGAGTTCTTTGGGAACAGGTGGTGAATGCCTGTGGCCAACCAGACCCAGGGGGCGGAGGGCTGTGGCCAATTCCAGTTAGCGTTCATTTTGTTTATAAAAGCTGCATTTAAATAAATAAGCCCCTTTTCAGCAGTCTCTCTCGTGTGCCTCTTGTTTCGACTTTGGCTCAACAGCGACACTTGCCTTCTGTTAAACTTCTTTTTAAGGCAAAAATTTCCACTTTAGAAGGGTTGAGGTGTTTACCAGAAGTCTTTTTAATTGGTCTGATGTGTTCAAGTCCTTATGTTCTCACTGGAAAACTGGTTTGCATTTTATAAAAGCCTAAATTCATACTGAAGAGTGAATGAAGTCTTACATTCCGAATTGAGATGAGATTATATGCTCCTTCTTCCAAATCATGGCTGAAAAAACCAATTGTGTTACATATAAACTGTGTTTGCAAAGGTTATGTTATGGTATTTAAAAAAGAATGAAAAGGACTAACTTCTTACTCAATAAAGATTAATCTATGAACTAAAAATTTCAGTAAGCACCTAAAATTTCTTTTTTAGGATAAAAATAATGGAGAGGTTCCTAGAACTGGAGATACAGTCTAAAGTTCTGTGCATTTTAAAGTTCTTAAAAGTTTGCTGTTGGCTTTAGAGTCAGAATTCTGTCAGAATTTTCCATCTCTGAGTTACTGCAAGGTCAAGTTAATACAGATAAAAAATGTCACATCTGCGTAGATGGTGCCAACAGCATTTCAGAAAATGATTTGAAGTTGGGTGTTTGGGAATTAATTCAATTTGCCAATGCATGTCCACACATCCTTCTCCACTGTCATTACCTCTGCTTATATTATTTTCTCTATTATCATACATGGCCTGTCTTCCCTTTGGATTAGATACTCTTTCCTGGCAAGATTTAGTAAAATTCTTCTTAGATACAAAGGGACCTCATTCTTTTCCCTTTGAAGAAGTTGTTGATAAATGCACTGCAACAGCTATATCTGATTTTATGTTTTAGTCTAATGCTCAAACACTATTTTGTCCATAGTTGACTGATTTTTGATGCGCACATATTTCACCATTAGCAGTGTAAAATATTTCACACTGTATCCATCCATCCATCCATCCATCCATCCATCCATCCATCCATCCATCCATCCATCCATCCATCCATCCATCCATCCATCCATCCATCCATCCATCCATCCATCCATCCATCCATCCATCCATCCATCCATCCATCCATCCATCCATCCATCCATCCATCCATCCATCCATCCATCCATCCATCCATCCATCCATCCATCCATCCATCCATCCATCCATCCATCCATCCATCCATCCATCCATCCATCCATCCATCCATCCATCCATCCATCCATCCATCCATCCATCCATCCATCCATCCATCCATCCATCCATCCATCCATCCATCCATCCATCCATCCATCCATCCATCCATCCATCCATCCATCCATCCATCCATCCATCCATCCATCCATCCATCCATCCATCCATCCATCCATCCATCCATCCATCCATCCATCCATCCATCCATCCATCCATCCATCCATCCATCCATCCATCCATCCATCCATCCATCCATCCATCCATCCATCCATCCATCCATCCATCCATCCATCCATCCATCCATCCATCCATCCATCCATCCATCCATCCATCCATCCATCCATCCATCCATCCATCCATCCATCCATCCATCCATCCATCCATCCATCCATCCATCCATCCATCCATCCATCCATCCATCCATCCATCCATCCATCCATCCATCCATCCATCCATCCATCCATCC
>VZTJ01002531.1:409947-570621 GCA_013397795.1 Orthonyx spaldingii | reverse complement strand
TCCATCCATCCATCCACCCACCCACCCATCCCTCCATCTCTCCATCTCTCCATCCCTCCATCCCTCCCTTGGTGGGGCCTGCAGTTTTTACTTCAGGAAGTGATAGTAACCTCTAAGACCTGGCTAAACTCCTCTGATCTTTCCAGCAGCCAAACTGCTGTCTAAATTAGTTTCTCTCTGAGCAGGCAAAATTTAGGTTTAATTTTGTCCTTCCTTATTTTGCTTTCTTGTTTGTGTTTAAAACTTTTTCCAGTAACCCTTTTGAAGACATGAGGGAGAGAAGGCTCGTTTTAGCCTGTCATTATGAACAACATTTTGCTATTTATTGTCCGTTGCTCGTTATTGATTGTAGACTAAGCGCCACAGTTGTTTGAAAGAGAATCTTCAGTTGTAAATGGGAGTATTCTCTGTAGAGCTGGCCAGCTTTTCCTGCTACTTTGATCTACATTTATTTTAATATTCAATGAATGTTATTCCTGTTTGGAAAAATAATACCATTAATATTATTCTAGAACTACTATCCCAATATGTATATTTATTATGAATGAAAAGATAATTTTTATCTAGTTAAATGGTTTTTCTAATGCAAGAGCAGTAATTCTTTTGTTAATCTCCATGTAACTTGTATTTTATGCTTGTGCAGAAAATCTCGGTTGTTTTTGTAAATTGCATGTTTTTATTTAGAGATGCTGAACTCAAGTGTTGGAGGAAAGGGAATGTTATAGCTGGTAGTGGTGCTGTGCTGGTGCAAGATAAACTGAATCACCTGCTTTAGGAAGGAGCAGCTGTAGAGATCCACATCTCACATTTTGGGCAGCATTTAAACACCTTGCTGTGTTCCTGTTTAGCCACTGGCTGGTTTTTATCTGTAAGCCATTCATTAAGAACCTTGCCTATTTGTGAGAAGGGTCTGTGTAGCTTTTGACCACATAAAGAGCAGTGATGGTATTAGTCTGTAATAATTTTGATGTCTGAGAAACATTAACTCATTTCTCCTAAGAATGAAAAAAAATCGTTTCGATATCAGCAGCATTTGCTATTTTCTATTAATTAATAATTAAGTGTGTTAATTAATAAGTGCATAATGGATGCTTCAGTATCTTCTGAGTGTTTGAATTTTAGAACAGATTGTCTGATGAAGATCTTTAAAAAACATTGAGTATCAAATGGTGTCTGTAACTAAATTATATTTTATTCAAGTCCTTTATAGTTCAGGTATATTACATTGGAAAAAAACCCCAGAAAACAGTGACTGTTTGGTAATTCATCCTAATAATGAGCACAGATAGTGTAGGGAAAGTACTTCAGTATTGCACATTAGCACTTGATTGCTTTAAATCCTGCTTCAAAACCACACATAGATTTAGTGTCAGTAATACCAATATGTCACTATGCACAGTATTGCAAAATAATTACAAACTCCAGCTTTACTCAGTAAACCTGCCATTTGAAAACAACCTGAAAAGAAGTTAGATTTTGGAAGTACTAAACATACTTATAATTGTATTATAATTCGCTGGAGTTAAGAATTTTAGAAGTATAGTGACGTTCTTACCTGAGTATCAACCACAGAGTAATTACCTACACATGGAGCACCACATAAAGATATTTAACTCAAGGTTTTGAAACATGATTAGCAACTCAGCATCATTTTGAGAAAATCATTTTTTATGTCCTTATTTCATTGAATGTTAAAATACTTTTTGAAAAGAAACATTCCTTGAGGTATTTTAGGCTAAACAACATACTTTCAATTGTGGTTTTGCTATCTTGACCTGAGAATGTTAATTTGAACATTTCTTCAGTCAGTCATAAGTGTGTATAAAGTGACTGCAGTAAAATCGTGATAGTTTACACTTAGAAATCATCTGATGCTGTGACTGTGAGCATCCATTCAGGTTACATAGATCTTGTACACAAGATAGAACAGTAATACCTGGAAAAGAAACATTAACTGTCTTAATGTGTAACAGAATGTTTATATTTGGGGTCAGATGCTCAGCAAGAGATCTTTTAAATTTATGTGCCATTGAGTCCTCCTGAAGTAAGCAAGGGACAATGAATTATTGAGAGACTTTGGGTTGAAACTCTGAGAGCTTGACAGCCTCTCACTAGGAAAGAGAGAACAGAGGAAAAAATCTTACAATGAGGTAAATTAGGAAAACATTGACATGTAAAAAACCATAGCTGTTACAGGGAGGTTATGTAATCTGATTTTGATTTATTTATTTAAAGAAAAGTTCCTTCTAAATTGAACACATGGCAAACAGGAAGATGACTATTACACAATTTTAAGGTAGGTCTGGATGATTTGTCTTTGAAGTGAAATGAATTGGAAACTTGCACTGCTTTTGAAATCTTGAATTCCTTTCCTGCAGGTGTTTACCATTGTGAAAGCTTTGACAACAATTTCTACCATCACTGCTTGAATAAATGGCTTTTAAGAGAGCTTTTAGATTAGACTTTATACTGGAAAAGGCATAAATGTATAGAAAAGGCTCCATTGTCAGTAAGTTTTCTATTAGCCAGCCTGTCAAATAACTAAGCTTAACTCTGGGCTTTACTTAAGAACTCATTCATATGATTATAGAGTGTGACAATCCATTTATGTTAATACTGGTTCTAGCTGCAGATCCATGGAATACAGAACTCTCTTCTCCTGCAGTGCATTTCTAATCCGTATTCACTAAAAGTGGCAGCTTCCCTGGTATTCCTGATTTCTTTATCTTGGTGTCCTAAGCACAGTTACAGACACCTTCCAGAACTTATCTTATAAATAAATACAGGGGACCTGTGTGCTAATCCTCAGTATTAGATGCTAAATGCAAAGTTCTGTGGAAGGCTGAATTCTGTAGATGGTGGATTATTATTGACGAAAATGTTGCTGGAATTCACTTGGGATTCTCCTTCCACATAACAGCCATGGCAGGAAGAGGTCATGTGTGAATTGGGTTTAAGTACCAAGTTCCAGCTTTGCCTCCTGGTGATGTGGATCCATAGATGTCTTCTGGACTTTTTTTTTTTAAGTACTGTTTCCTTAAAATAGTCTTTGTGGTGAAATACATCGTCCCGCTCTGGATCAAACGCACGCTCTCTCTCTCTCTCTCCAGCTGTGAGATACTACAGAGATTCTCCCACTGTGATTTAAGATCCAATGTTACCAGACATTTCTGTCTGCATCTCCCTCTTGACCACTTTCCTGGGATGTAATCCTTGGCCAATCTGATTTTCCCTGCATTTTATATTATATTGACCTCAGCCTGTCTGTTGATCTTGCTTTGTATGTGGTGTAACATATCAGGTGCTTCAATGACAACTGAACTTGCTGGGAGCCTTTTTAACCTGGTTTGGTTATTTTATAAATCTGAATCCTGCACTTTTCTTACAGCCTGTAATAATATCACTTCCTTGTAATGAACCTGAGCAGAGCAGTAAATTGAGATATATTGGTTTTTGTTGAACTGGGGACTTGCAAGGTTGGTTTACTGACTTCAATCTCTTGAGAATTTTCAGGAAAATTGAAAAGTTTGCGGATACATTTTTTTCTTTTATTACTTTATGTTCTTTAAGTCACTGTCATAGTCAGGGATAAGTCAATTAAATAAGTGGTATTCCAATCAAGTTGCCCCATTTTTACTCCTAGCACACAAAGACCAAGCTGCCAAAAATTTTCTTGTAATGGTATTGCTTTAGGGTTTGACTGATACTATTATTTGTCTAGTGAGTTATCGCTTATTATTAAGTTGAAGTAGTTAGAGTGATTTTATCAATCTGTGATTTGACAGGACACTTCTCAGAGTTTGTTATGTCAAGTCCTTGTCCCAGAAGACGCAGCTTTACTTTTTACAAAGCCAAACTGTGACTTAGCTCTGTAACAGAATATTGTGTATTATCCTTAATTTAAAAAAAATTAAAATATGCATTTTTAAAGAACTGCCAGAGCAGTTTGAAGAAGGCCAAGTCCACAATAACTAGTCCATAGTATTTAATTTTTTCTTGACATTTCAAGATACAGGTACACTGTTTATCAGAAATATTTCTGTGAAATTTTAGGGCAGAATAATCCAATCAAATGTAATTGCAGGATTGACTTTGTACATAATCCAAGCCCAACAATAGTGCCACCAAGCACAGAATTCATTTTACAGTATGTACTGGAAATTCATTTGGTCTTGATTATCATTGGTGGTTCTGCAGTGCTTCTGAGTGAATTTTTCTAGTATTTTGCATTTTAAACAAACACCTCCAGGTTACTAAGTGTGGGTGTGTTCCATATCGATTGGCTGCCTGTGCCAGCTTGTGGAATACTCTGGTGTAGCTTTCACTGTTCTTTGTAAATTTGTACTGACAGGAAGCACCACAGCTGGAAGTATCCTTGGTGTAGAACTTCATGGAGCAGCACTTGAGCTAATGAGGGGTTTGTATTTATAGAAGTTGCTCTAAAGAGGCACTCAGAGTTTCAGAAATTAGTCTTAATTATTTCAGACTCTTGATTATTCAGTGGACTGTGTGCTTTTCTGATCTGAGGAAATTTCCAGCTGCAGGCTGCCAGCTCTGATTCAGGTAGTCAGCTGTTGTTGAAAGTGACAAGCTATCTGACCATAAAAAAAAATATATAACATATAACATATTGTATATTATATAGTATATATTTATATTGTATAATTATATTATATATTATGTGTTTTTTTATATTATGTATTAGGTATATTAAAAATAAAAATTGTTTCTGATTCAGGAAACAGAGGGGTTTGAGGCAGATTCTGCAAAAGGTGCCATCTGCACACATCTGAGTGTGTTTATGGTTAAGAAGTGGGTTAAAGAGGACTTTCTTACCTTGCAGGAGTTCTTTCACATCAATCATGTCCTTCAGGAGCTGCCCTGAGTTTAGAGTTAAATAACAGCTTCATTTTCTCCTTTGTCTCAATGAATTCCCTTTGGAAATACTTCATGGAAAGCAGAGCCT
This sequence comes from Orthonyx spaldingii, assembly GCA_013397795.1. Taxonomy (NCBI): domain Eukaryota; kingdom Metazoa; phylum Chordata; class Aves; order Passeriformes; family Orthonychidae; genus Orthonyx; species Orthonyx spaldingii. Next base: position 565,655 of record VZTJ01002531.1, on the reverse strand, counting down.
TTGGGCACTGAGGTTCCTAATGGAAGTTCTACACACACTAAATGTGGCCAGTACTTCTCAAAACCCCCCCACCCCACATATTTATTCCAAAACCTCTGAGAAACATTGCAAAGATGATTTTAAGAAGCTTTGATCTGAGTGGAATGACTTCATAATAACCCTGGGCATAAGATATGTATCCTTTATAGAAGACATTTTTAGTTACAGCTTGAAAAATGTGATTCCATGCAGAGTCTAAAGAGCTCATCAATATAAAGGACTTCAAGTTAAGGATTGAAAAAACCACAAGAATAATTGAGTTATGTTGGTGGTTACTTATAAAGGTTTGTGTTGTGTTTAGTAAGACTTTTTAGGAACAGTAGAAAATGGTTTCATTTTAAAATTCAGTAGCCAGACTACAGGGAACAACACTCATGAGCACATTCCCAAGCAGCTGGAGAAAAACACCACCTTTCATAGAGGGAACACACTTAAGCTAGAGGTTAACTAGCAAAATTTGAAATATTTACTCACTTACAGTAGGAGACAGGAAAGTATTGAATAAATTTTAAAGCAAATATAATTAAACCAATTAATCTAAGGCAATACCTTATTCTGCTCAATAAGCTCTGATGGGAAAATTATTATTTGAACAAATTTGCATACGTAAAAAAAAAAATCCAATTTTGTCATTAAATTACTTAGGTTTATAGATACATGAAGTTTCATCAATACAGGTCTAATACTATCTAATTATATGTACAACAGCATTCTCTAAGGAAGAAAAATAATAGCCTGTAGCAAATACATATTAATGTATTAAATAATTTGGGTGATTGATTGTTTCAGGTTTCCTTTTTCTGTGTTTTCTCTTAGCCCATTAACACTTTCCAAGAGTCAGGGCCACTTTTTCCACTCCTACTCATAAGTAAGATTGGATTCTTATGATAAATGAATCAAGTAAGGGGCTGGTTTTTTTAAAAAAAAGTAGTTTCCTTCATTTCTGTGTTTTCTACCAAATCAGTGCAAGTAACAGTCCTTTATACATATCTGTGTCTACTTAGTGAAAATGCATTTATCATCTTCTCAGCAGCTGGCTTCACTCAGCACTGGTGACTGTGACTGTCAGGAAAGTAATGGAATATCTTTCAGGTGCCCTCTCCATGCTTCCTTCTCAGCTACATTCAGTTCGTTTTTAGAGATAATCAAGACTCCAGATTGCGTAACCAAATTAAACTAAAATTGAAGAAAATTTAATTTTAATTAAAACAGAGTTGTAGCAAAGCAGTAGCTCGTGCTTTTTCCTGTAGTAAATTTTTGCTTGTTTCACAGCATTAAATACCTTTCCCACATAATTATTGTATTGCTCTTTGTGCAAAAGCCACAAATGAAGGAAAAGCACAGTAGAAAAGATCAGCTCTCCTTGCAGCCTAAAATAGCATTTTTGCCCTCTGGTCTGTCATTACTTAAATATTAGACTTATTTGCTGCAGTTGAACTTCAGGCAGTAAAATTAGTAGCCTGAAGTTGTGTAAAGGGGAATTTTTGCCTTACAATGAGCAGTGATGGGCAGCTCAACTGCTCAGCCAGTTCTGTCTCCCTCACTGGAGTGTCCTTATGCACCAGGGTTGAGAATGGAGTGTTGACGGCATGGGAAAATCATGTTTGATCTCTGAGTGGCTGTAAATATTTGTTTCTGAGCAGAAAACAGATACTTGAGGACAAATTGCAACTTTCTTACAGCACTATTGACAGGAAATAGTTTATTATAAAACTACAAATGCTAGTTTGCACTCTTGCATGAAATACAGTACCTGTGACAATAAAGAATGGCTCTACATGTTGTAGAGGCAATCACAACATGAATCATCTGTCACTTCAGCAAAACAGTGCCAATTGAATTTACAAATGTAGCATCTGTTTATTTCTACCAGTACTGAGGAGACGAAATGAAATGCAAGTGATGATTACTTGTGACACATTCCTTTTATGAAAATAACTTCCTTAACTCATGTTGTTATAACAGCCCATGTGTTCTTTTTATTTGTGTTTCTTTCAGTGATCCATATTTCTGTGTATTTCTTGGGGCTTTTACCTATCAATATGATAGAGTTGTGAGCATCCACTACCTGCAGTAGAGCTGTGGTGGTGGCTCATCAGCTTTGTGTGTCTTTGAGCAACTTCAGGCAAAAAATACACGGAACTGAATTGTGACAGTAGATAGAATCAGAACATAGGCGACACTGAGGGCTAAATTATCAAATGTGTTTTGTCACAAGTGCTGAGTGAACTTTACAACAGTCATGAAATTATGTAGGAGAGTAACACTGTGTCCTTCTCACTGAAAAAATCCTGGGTGAGGGTTGTGTTAATACACATGAGAGCTTGTGAACTATGCTGATGGGTAGGATTAATGTGCCCAGACTGTGCTCTGTAGAAACATCTCACTGGCAGCTGAGGGTTCTCTGTTTCATGTGGCACGGGGTTGGGGTGTGTGTGTGAGCACATCCGTGTGTTTGTAGGCCATAACAGTCTGTGTAGGCAGCTGTGCCACCACTCTGCCTCGGTTCACAGAGTCACAGGACCAGTTAGTTTGGAAAAGACCTCCAGGACCATGGAGTCCAAACCTTTGACCACTCACCGCCTTGGCACCTAAACCATGGCACTGAGTGCCACATCCAGTCTTTCCTTGGATACCTCCAGGCATGGTGGCTCCATCACCTCCTTGGACAGCCCCTTCCAATGCCTGACACCCTTTCAGTGAAGAAATTCTTCCTGATGTCCAACTAATTATTGAACCAGAAGCCTCTATGAGGTGATTTTACCATAATATCCAGACACTTACCTGAATTACGAGTCCCAAATACTTTTGCAATTCATTTCTGTTTCTATCTGACTTCAGACATGTCAGGAGTCTTCTTGACAGCTGTGGATGTTGTGGATCTTTGAAACCTTGAGGTCCCATTCTTCAGAGACAGATGCAGTCCTTGGAGATATCAGAGGAGAGTAAATTTTAATAATAAGATGTTGAAAGGGAGGATGTTTATTAGAACTGTCCACGCTTAGGAAGTTTTCAAGATACCACCATTGCAAATATCTGTAACTTTGATGAATAAATGAAACAAGGAATGTTGTGCTTGGTGCTGACCTTTAGAATAAGCAGGTCCTCTTCTTGGTAGAGTTTTTACACATAGTTTGATTTATGTATCTTCCATGGACCTGCATGTTTTTAAAGAAGAGCCAGGTCCTCTGAAGTTTCAGCTTGTGAGAACAATTTACTTGCTCCAAGCTCTTTGCTAGTACTTACTGCATTTCAGTAGCAAACCTTTTATAACAACAAAGAAAATGAGAGGAGAGTTGTGTTCAGTGGTTTAGCTAAGGTGCAGTTGTTATGAAGAGCAAGATTTGCATAGGCATTTCTGTCCGTATATATTTTATATTGTTCTAAATATTTAACTTTCATTAAACTTCAGGGTAACGGTCAAAATGAAACTATTGATTTCTTCTCCTCCACTGCTCTTTTGGGATTCTTCTGACCTTTGTTCTGTGTAAAAATAGGAAAAAACTAGGGGCATGGATTTCCTGCTTGGGCTGTGACCTGAGTGAGCTCTGCACATTTAACACTGTGGGAAGGAACAAAGGATGGTTCAGTGTCCTTTGAATCCTGTGGCAAGACCTGAGCTAGGAGGGGAATGTTCCTTCAGGGAGCTGCACAGTTTGCCCTTTTTCTTCCTCTTAAAAAGAGAAGTGGCTTCAGATGAGTCAGGGTAACACATTTGTGTTAATTACAAACAATGCTTTGAGCCTGCCTAGAGAATGGGAAAAATCTGTGGAACTTCCCTGATAATATTTTGCTTCTGAATTGTGATATTTCTGCAAAACAGCATGTGTAGAAGCAGAAAAATCTAGAACATGATACCTATTTTTCAATATTTTAGTTTTGGTCTGTAAAGTTCCTATTGTTTTCCATGCTTATTTTTTGTTGTTCAAGCACTATATTTTCTTTTTTGTCTTTCAAAGTTTTTTATTCTATTACAGCATTTGGTCTTTTGCAGGTCATTCTCTGTTTAAAAACCTGAGATCCCAAACTCCACTAACAGGTTACTGCCAGGGAGTGCATTATTTTATATCTGAATGTAAGCTAACACAAAATATTTATTTCCCCCCAGAGAAAAAAAAACAACAACTTGGGGACACTTACTAAAATTAGTTTTAAGTAATAATTCAAATTACAATATTCTTATTCTCTGCTCACTTGTAGTAGCTATAATTGGCAATAATCTCCATTGTGTTCGTGGAAATGTTGTTCTTATTATTTAATTTGAAAAATAATCCTAAGTAGTGTTTTTCAAAAATATGTGTAGGAATATATATTTATCACTGACTCATAATTTAAAACATGGCCTGAAATACAATATTCTAAAATGATGCTGCTGCTCTACCTTTCTTCAACAAGGAATTATTTTTTTCAAGTATTGCCTTATTTTCTGTTTTCTCAGAAATTTTCTTTGCTTCTGATCTTGCTGACTCAAATTGTCCTTGAATTTCAGGGAGTTTAACCTAAACATTAACTAGCGCCTCAGCTCGTTTATTTGAACAAAAATGATTAATTTTTCATGCTCATCTCAGGTTACACAAGCTCATTTGAGGATGCAAAGCTTCTTAGAAGAGATGGTTCAGAAATCATTTAGGGGCAAGGACTCCGTTCGGAGTTTGGAATGAATATTCACAGAAAACGTGCTGTTGTGCACAAAATAAAATCCAGGTCTCCCGGGTGTTTGTAATCGCCTTCTGAAACCGAATCCAGCAGCAGCACGAGTAAGCATGAACATAATAAAACATTGCAAATACATGAGCAAGTTATTAAGTAAATTAAATGCCAGTGTTTGCATCTCTGAGGAGCGCTGCAAATAGATGATGGTTTGTTTGTCTCCGTTCTGTAATCCGAGCAATAAGCCAATATGTGTTGCAAGGATTTCCATAGATTCAGAATTTTAGGAATTTCTGAGCATAGCTCTTTCTCCGCTCTGTACTATGCACAGGATTAATAGGGACATTGAGAGCACCTGTATCTTCATTTCAGAAAACTGTCATTTGAGATTGATTTACCAGGGTATTTCTTTTTCTTCAGTAATTTTAATCAAATTATTACTGGTGCGTGACCACATATATCTGCTTTATCTGATGTTGAGTGTGAAAGATTAATAAAGATGAACTGAGAACTTGGAACACTTCCATTGCTATCTGGCTTTTCAAAACCACTGATTCTTCTCTGTATTTCTTTTGATTGGGTGGAAGCCCTTCAGAACAAGATAAAAGCAGATAGAGTTGGGGTGGTTTTGACTTCTTGTATGCTTTTGATACATATAGTCAGAATTTAATGTGAAAATCAGTATTGCTGCAGTTCAAATTGCATGCTCCACCAAAACAAAGCTAAATGGTATTAACATACTTTGCATTGCTAGACATGCATTTTTATTAGATTTATCTTCTTCTACAAATTTTTTGACATTAATATCATCCAATTAAAATTAACACTGCAGCGCCTTTAAACTGCTAAAACAGCGGATACATATTAATTATCATTTTCAGCCACAACATTAGAGACTTTCTTTTTTTAAACAGTTTTCTTGAATTATCCCATAATTCCTAAAAAAGAAAACTAGAGAAAAAGGATAATATAAAGATTTTTCAATTATTTTTTTAAAATCTAGAAGAAGCTTTTGAATTAATGTGTATCTTTAAGTGTCATTCTGTGCATGGAAATGACTTAATGTCCTAGAGGACACGGGTATCCCCTGGAATTGTGGCTTGGGCATGCAAGGCTTTGGGTTGGATTGGAGGAATTCCTGCCATGCCTTTCACCTCCTTGTCCCAGCTAACCTCTTACTCTGCTCATTTATTTAACAGCACTGATTTTTAAAGTGTGCTGACCTGGTTCATAATATGGCTCCTGAAACAATTGTGCTGGCACAATTGAACGGTGGTGAAGCCAAAATGTGGCTTTCAATGGTTTCAAACAAATCTGGAAGAATGTATCAGAGATATTTATTACTTTAGGAAAAGCACGCGGTACCACAGATAACATATGCAATTTTATTTCATGTCGTCCTCCAAATGTGTACAGACAGCACGTGATTGTGAGTCATTGCAATGTTCATTACATGCTATAAACAAAATAATTGTCATCCTAAACCTGTCACTTTCAGTGTTTTCTTTTAGATTTTCTATTTGCATTCCACTCCTTGTAGAGCGCTATAGGGATTTTATTATTTTTAATAACCATAAATCTCATTATTGTGAGTAAACAGGAATCTGTGCTTGTTCATAATAAGAACAAAGATGGTATATGTTACCTGATGTGTGTTCTGGCAGCTGCAAACCTGTTTTACATAAAGCAAGACCCTTATTTTACTATATTTAGTCTCCATCATCACTGAAGGAAAGGAAATCTGTATCAGTGTCTCATTTCCACGTTTTTTGTTTGTTCCATCTATGATGGCCACCACCAAGGTTTAGTTCATGAGGGAGCAAGCTCTAAGCCCATTAATGTGCCAGAAGTTCCTTATTTCTTGAAGTGGTTAACAGAAAACATAATTCATGCAGGAGGTGCTGTGTGCCCTGTTTGCTGGTGTGACTTCATGGTCCCACTCTGGAGCAGGATACTCCTGCTTGGTGGCTGCCTGGATCAGGAGGGAGAGAATTTTATTTTTGGGTTTTTTTTTTTTTGCAATGAAACTGATAACAAATTCCATCATGTGCTTGGCACTTGAATTGAAAATGTTCTGTAATATATCAGTTTTAAAATCCACCCCTGCCAAGCTTAGTTCATCAATTTGATTTGTGTTCCCTCCTGCACAGACACACACACACACACACACACACACACATGAGCTTCCCTCCAGATTCCAGTTCAAGCATATCCTATAGTTAATAGTCTGGGAAATATATTTTCTGGGAGCAACAACCAGGTATGTTTCACACATAGGTTTGTAGGTATAGGATTCCTGAAGTAGTTTTCCCTAAGAGAAAGTTTAAAAACACAAAGTCCAAATACATGTCTGATACTTAATAATTTGGATTGTGCAGTAATTCTGAACATTGGAGCAATTCCTTGAAGTAGTTCTGCTGAACTCCATTGGATTAATACCTCTGCATATATTAGGAAAGTAAAAAATATCAAATTATTGTCCAAGTTAAGATTTGGATAATATGGTTGCAGCAGTTTGTGGTCAGCATTTTACCCGGCTGATGGTTCTGAATGTCTCTAATCTTTTCAGCATTGATAATTTACACACTCCCCCCCTTACAGTGAGTTGCACCTATAATCTTAAATTTAGTGAAGGTAGATGGTGCTAAGCAGATGTTCTGCTATCAAGAATACCTCAAATAGAATCCAAAATTAAACACTCAAGTATTGAATATGCTGGTTTGAATTCAGTATGGATGGCAAAGAATAAATCATGCAGAAACTTAAATTTATGATTATTGAATTTTTAAAATAAGCTTGTTTTTAAAGCACCGAGAGAGATTTATTTTTTGTCTTGTAACTCATAAGACTTCTGTCAACCCTTTTCAATATCCACCACCAGTGTTAAACGTTGGGCAGTGGTTTTTTTTGGTCACATGGCCAAACCTGCTGTCAGTGAAGAGTTTCTTTCAGTTCAGCTGTGGGACAGGCATTTGCTAACGCAGAAAAACCTGAGAATTGTCTTGTCCTTTCTCCCCTGTTACATTCCATTGTTAGTAGAACATAAGAATATGTTTTAGCTGTTTGTAATAGGTGGAGGAACTGCTTTTTCGTTTTTACGATTTAGTGGTTACGCAATTGTAGGATACTTGAAAAGGAAAAATTTTACTTCGTGTCAGTTGGTGTGGAAATGTTATGTAATGTTGCTCTATTTTGGCAACCTCTATGTCATTTTCATTATTAGCCACTACAATGAGCTAAGTGGAAAGGGAGATTCAAAATGCTGAGAGTATTGTGAGAAGTTGTTTGGTTTTCTTTTTATTCTTGCCATATTATTAAATATTCTCAGAAGGGAGCAGGGACATTAATGAGATGGTTTTGCATCAGTGTGTCAAAGCAGTTTTGCTTTTACACAATAAATGTGTTGCTTTTTATTCTATGTATCTTAAAAAGAAACAAGACTGACAGTATTTTTAAAGTACATTAAGTAGGCATTAAGACAAGAGTGATTTGCACTGAGAAAGAGGGGAGTGATGTTTTTTTCTCTTTCATGGTGGTTAAGCACATTTCCTTGTGAGGGAGGGAAAAAGATGACAGCAAATTCTGGAGGGTTTGGGGTTTTTTTGTATTAACTATAGAATTTTTAGGTTTATTTTTAAGGACGGCAGAAATCGGTTTAAAGAGACAGTCTTGAGCAGTACATACACGGATTCGCATCCCCTCCATTGGTAAAATGTTATGTAAACAAAATATAGTGAATATGTTCTGTGAAGAAAACCAATATTTCTGTAGGGTTCTGGTTTTCTCTGTGTATCAGTGGATGTATGGTCTTGTTAACTTTGGGGAGTTTATCACAGGGGATGTGGTATCTTCAGTTTTCTTTGAAACTTTTTGTTAACTCCTAACATAAGAATGTGATTTTTTAAAAAAGGTGGTTTTTTTAAGAATTATTTTAACTATCAGCAGTGCTTAGAAAAAATGAGAAATGTTTTTCATATCCTTTCTGAGAATTCAGGAGCTTGTTTCTCTTCTGGGTGATCCTCACTGTGTTTCAGTTCTGTATTTTCTGTAAATGTGCATAAACCTTTCATAGGCAAAGTCATCTTCCTCACCCATCTCTCCAATCACTACATAGTTCTAAGCATCCCCTGTCCATTTGTGGCCGTGAATCCTGAAATGCAAGCTGATCCAGTGCTGTTGTGATTCATCATCTCATGCTCCATTGCCTGGAAAGCTGCTTTGAAAGGCCTGTCTTGTGACTGTTTGTTAAAATCCCTGGTTGCAGAATTTCAAAGTTTTTGTTGGTTTGTTGGGTTTTTTTTGTTTGTTTGTTTTTTTACAGAAGGGAAACAAATGTTTTCTCTTCCTCCATATTTCTGCCAGTGGCCAGTGAAGCAAAGCACTTCAGAACTGACATATGTTCCACATTGTAATTCTAGTGGATAATTCATAGAGAACTGAATAAAGACATAGCAGGAAACTGCTTGTTATCAGTTCTACTGTGTAGGCACCTGCTCCAGGTTCTGCTCCTCTTGGGTAACTTTTTTCTGTGCCAGTTATTTTTTTGCTTATCCTTGCTGATGTTTGAAAGTCTGTCATTATGGTCTTCTCCTTCCCATTAATAAAATCCATTTGTACTTCCATTTTAAACACCATGGAGTGTTCAGCACCATTTTTGTTAGAGAAGGAGGTCTCTGTTTGATTTAATATGCAGACAAACATGTATCGGACTTTGGAAGTCCAAACTGAGCAGATGGGGAGTTCTTTCCCAGAATTTCCTGCTTAAAACTGCTTGCAGAACAGCATCAGTTTTTCTGGGTCAATATTCTGACTGTATCCACTTTCAGCAAGAAATAAAAGCTAGAATGAGTTTCTTTGTTCAAAGAGAAAATTTAGGAAGGCAAAAAGTATGTGTTACTTTGTGAGGTGTAGCAGGTTTAATTGAAGGCTGATTTTTTGAGTTGGAAGAGTCTGTCTTAAAAATGGACATGGGGGGCAGTATTGTAAGCAGCTGTAGCTGAAGATTTAATCAAGTAGCTGCTGCATAGCAAAATTAGGATGATTACCAGGAGTGCTGGGAGTTCAGCTCCCAGAGCCACCAACCAGCTGGTGGAGCCTCCCTGTCGTAGGTGCTGCACAGCTCCTTTCAGTTTGGTTAGATAAAAGCCAGAAAAACCACAGATAAACTGAATTTTTCAGAGAAATACAAACAAATCATTGTGACTGGCTGCAGGAGAACCAGTGGGAGATAACAGCTGTTGAACGTTACCAGCAAAGGTGGGGGGAAGCCGTGTACAAGTTCAAAGCACAAATAACATAAGTGTCTGTGACATGTCAGTTACACATCTTTGGGTTTGTCATGCCTAGTACAAGATCAGGAGCTGACAAAGGACAGTGCAGAATATACACTGGGAATGGATAAATGGAAGAATGCCTCTTTCACAGCACTGCACTAACTGTTCACTTCAGGCAACTGAGACAGAACCATCCTATTTGACCAAACGCACGTTGTTCTGTCTTTTATGTCCCAATTTATTCCCGTCACGTGCTGTGAAGTCCTGCTTGGAGTGTCTGTTCTCAGCATAAAACTGTTTGTCAAATTTCTATTAAGCTTAAGGTGAAAAATTAATGAGCCATTCACTTCAGATATTTCAAAACTAATACTGCTATATTATTAATGCAGCAGAAAGTCAAAGACGAGGGTACGTACGATTATGGCTTGGTGTTCAGTCAGACTACTTCTGTTGTCTGTATTTTTAGGGGAACATCATTAAAACAGTGTTTCAGGTCATGGAAGGAATTACTGTGATAAATTCTCAGTAAACTTTTTAGACACTTTGAGTTGTTAACATGTTGGTTTATCTGATCCCGGCAGAAGGTGCCTTGAATAAACACATAATAATGAAATACAGTGTTCTGTCCAATATTCCTTTGAATGTCAGTGTTAAACAAAAATGAACAGAAAGTTTATTCATATAACACAAAACTTAGAGAAATACAAATAAAAGACTAATTGAATAGTACTGAGGAAGCTGTGGGTGAAGCAGTATTTTTGGACTAGAGAAGTACGACATGACTAACTCTCTGATTTTTCAGTCTTAAAAAAAGTTACTGAAACAATGATAAAATTGTATTTTTACTCAGAACTGAGTGGGATATGGAGCACAAATATTACTATTAAATTCAGATATCTCAGAACATGTTGCCTGTAGCAGTAAGTTCAGTGATGGAGCACTGTGAAATGCTGGGTTGCAGGAGTGTGTCTCAGAAGGAGCACCGTGGAAACTGATGCTCAAGGCGTGTGCTTGCATTGAAAAAGAAAACATCAAACAGTCACTGCAGAATGAGAAATGCAAGCCTTGCTTGCCATGCAGAAACTTTCTAAATATTGCCTCTTTCTGTGCTCCTAAAATTAACTTAATAATTGATTACCATATTTTCCTTCTGGCTTTACAGTATGTTCTCTAGAGAATTTCTGAAATTAATAGTGGTTCTAGGCCTGGCACGGTTACATTGTTAGACTTGCAGAGAAGAAGGAATTCTGTTTCTTGCAAGAGTTTCATGCCATGAAACTAAATTTCATTACAAGCAAAATGTCAAATTTAAATTATCCTCGAAGCATTTGTTGTTCCCACAGATCCTGAAAGCACTCTGTGCTCTGGAGGGTTTGGCATCCAGCAGAGAAAGTGCCAGCAAGAATCTCCAAGTTCTTTCAATATGTTGGTTTCTTTATGAAGTGGCACTGCACTGTTTCACTGTCACTCCAGCACCAAACCCATGAGTATTTAAAAACGGAATGATTAGGCTTTAACTAGCAGCCCTGGAAATCTCCAGATTTTTAAATGTGCACTGGAGAGATTGGTCTTGAATGGTTCACTTTGAAATCTGATCATGGTACACATTGCTTTCCTCAGCCTCCTTAACAGGTGGCAACTAATAAGTGCCTGGCAAAGGGAAAGGAACTTGTAATTTTTTTTCTTTTCATTTCTTTTTTTAAAGCATTTTTTACTATCAATTCCAACAGTGCTTTTTTTCTTTGTTAATAGTTTGTCAAGTTCAGTTACTAGAGCATTTTATAGAAATCAGGTCTGGAAAAGATGTCAAGAGGTCATCTAATGTAGCACCTTCTCTCAAGGAGGGCATCAGCCATATCTGCATCATCTCTGACAGATGTTTGCTTACATTTTTCAGTTGTAGAGATTTTATCACCTGCCTAGGCAAGTCTTCATAAATTCCTCCTCTTAAAAAGCTTTTCTTCCAGATAAATCTGCCCAGATAACTTAAATCTGCCTTTCTATAGATTTCTTTAGACAAATTTTCTATTTTTTCTATTGTGAAATGACTAATTTTTAAATATGGAGCAGTTTTTCCTGTAAGTTGTTCTTGAAAGTGTGTCTTTCACAGGTTATTCAGGTATGAAGCTGGAGTTGTGAGTAACTGGAGAGAGATTTTTCTTATCTGAAACATTTTGAGCTTCATTGCTCCTGTAATACAGTCTGCAGATTTACAAACACTAGGCGGAAAATAATGTCTCAATTGCACATCTCTGATGGACTTTTTAGGATTCTTTTTGATTGCAAAAACAGATACTCAAAGCTTGACCAAACCGATTTTGCTGTCAGTTTACTGAGGTGACAACTTTTAGAGATTTTGTATCCAGACCAACTTTGATATGACAAAGCTGTTTTAAAATTATATTTTGAACCAGCTTTACCTTTCCACTTAAAAATTTGTGGGATTCTTTCAAACTGAACACTGATAACCTTGCCACTGTATATTAAAGCTGAACAACACCTTTTGTTTTTCTATAATTAAATAATACAGCTTTAGTCTATTTTTACATTAGGATTAAGGGCATACTGTAGAAAGTCTCAGGAGTTTCTACCACAAAAAGAAAAAAAAACCCCAAACTGGGGATGTGTCTAGTTTGTTTGGGTTTTTTATATTGTGGTTCAGTAACAATGGTCCTGATAGTAGTTTTATAGAAATTTATTTGAAACATGCTGCTGATTGCTGATAGCTTCCTCCCTTCGTGCCTGCAGTCACACGGAATTTAAAGGATGCTTTTGGGTCGTAAAGAATTTGATGTGGACAGAAAATACAGTGTTTGTTTCACAGAGCAGAAATATTTCACAGGTGCCAGGGAGAGGTCTTGCATTCTGAATCTCTATTTGAAAGTCTGGACATGACTCAGCAGGGACAGATCCATTGGAAGGCTTTGAGGGTGTTGCAGGTTGTTGCAGAGCTGTGTCCTGGCCCAGGCTATCAACCTCTCCTCCTTTTCCATGGTGGGCTTTTCATCTGCCAGAAGTTTTCTTGCTTTCCATGGGAAGAGATGATCCCTATCTTAGGCCAGCTGAAATAGCTGAGAAAAACGAGTGTTTTGTCCTAAAGCATTTCAGAGCATTTCTGTGTGCACTTAGACTTTTTTTTTTTTTCCCCCTCCCAGATCTGTCAGTTGGTCTCCCAAAATACCTCATTATCTCATCTGAAACCTTTCCATGATCAAATGTTAGACAGGCATGGGTATGGAAACTCACATTTTTTCAGTTAAAGGGAGATTTTAATATTTGCATGAAATTGCTGATATTGAGAGGTCTGTCTTATGTCTTCTTAACATCTTTAAGCTGTAAATGAAGTATTCTGATGCTTTCTGATCCACACCTTTCTCCACTTGATGTGTGTCTGTTTAGTACCCTCTTATTCCAGACCTCCTTCAGGCTGTTCAGTTTTTACCTGAATCTGAAAGTTTTTGCTGATCAGTAATTCTGTTTTTCAATGATTCCTTTAACTACACACTATTTAATTTATTGTGTTTAATTCACAGTCAAATAATATGCATTTAATAAATTGCTCTTCTCTTTTTTATTTAAGATGGAAGCTACAGGCAGAATCGACTGAACCTCACAACACTGTTGGTACAACCAATTTCTGCAGTGCTTGCCAGAAAGCTTCTTTCCCTACCTGAGGACACTGTCCAAAAAGACAAGTGTACTCCCCTCCAGCTGCCAGCTACAGGTAATGCTTTTCAAATACACTTCACCTATAGAACGTTCCTCAAGGGCTCCAATCCCACTTTCTGTAACCGTATACAACTAAGAGATTTAGCTGATTTTGGGTATGTTTTGATTTGATGCTTTCTGGAAGAGGCTATGAACAGTCTAAAAATTATGCTCCTGAAATCTGATAGATGTAAGTTTTGGTTTAGAAAAAAAAAAAATTCCCTTAATATAAAGCATTGAACACTAACTCTTAATATTGACTTAAATGTGTAGATTCCATCACTAGGGAAGGTTTGTTAGTGCTGCAGTATGGTTTGTTAGGCCTTGTTGTACTCCTAATAACGTGATTTTAGCATTAAGGCATCAGTGACTATACAATTCTGTGGGTTTTTTTCTGTTTCTGGAATAATAACACTTAAATTCTAAACATGTCTCTGTTCCTTAATTTGTATATTCTGTAGAATAAACAATGTATTGTTATCTGAACCTTCAGGCAGCTTTTTCTCCAAGTTTCACCAGGAAAATGGTCATCATGATAAGAACAAAATACCTTGAGTAGAGCCAGATGAATGCATTCATAGTATCTCCCTAGAAATAATGCCATTAGCAAAGTCACAGAGATTATTGCTTGAAAAAAACTTTTCGCTGATGTAGGGGGGAAAAAAAATATGAGTACAGTCTTCCAGCAAAGATGCTGCACCGTGTTTCACTGAAGGAACATCTTCCAGAGAACATTCTAGATGAGATGCATGTTTAAACAGTAATTCTGTCTTCAGTTATGTTTTATATCTGTCCAGCTTTCACCAGAAAAAAATGGTGTATTTTATCATAATGCCTGTTTAAATAAATTGATTTGGAACTGTGGTCTTGGAAGGGAGGAGGCAAATTAATTGCTACACACGGTGATGATAACAGGAAAAACAAATTTTAAGGGCAGCCAATGTACTATCATGTGCTGTATCACTTGTTTATTTGGAAAGTTACTGTGGATTAGGAGTACAATACAACAAGTCATAAAAAAGGTTGATTAATTTTACGACTTGTGTTAGCATTTGTAGCTATACATACTAAAAAGGGAGGCAGAAGACCTCATGCTTCATGGCTGCAGCTGTTGTGGTTAGCCTGGACTATTGCTGTCCATGCATGGCTGTCTAGCTACTTTAAAAATGAACTGATCACCCCACAACCAGTAGAAAAGGGGAAAATGTCATTTTGGAAGGAACAAGTGCTTAACCATTGCAGGTAGGATGCATGAAGCTTGTTTGCATCGAAGGAATTTTCAACAGCTGAAGTGCCTGGAGCAAAGCATGAATTTGGGCTGGAAAATGACACTCATTTTAGCAAGATAAAAGGCTGCACAATGTCTGTTTCTCAAAAAGCGTTGCCTGGAGGCTGTGGGACAGAATCACCTAAAGGGCAGCTTATTTTACTTTTTCTGTGACAGGTGTGGCATGTCTGTTTTATTTCCCTGAGAACACAGGAATTCTGTGAGAGGAGAATTTCTGGAAAGAAAGAATATTCCAAGCCAGCAGTCTAGTAAGAGCCAGTCCATGTCTGGTTTACTCTGGGCGAACACAACACCTTGTGTCTGATTTTGTGTAAAGCTTCTGAACCACAGTAATCCCTGTGGGATTTTTTAAAAAGTCTTAATGTGTTGAAAAAATAGGGACTATAAGAAGAAGCCTTGTATAATTCTGTAATGCATTGTGATACATTTTTCCTTGAAGTAATGGTAAAGCTGTTGATGTTCTGGAGCACAGAGTGTGCTGTTGTTCAGTAGCAGCCTTACTGGTAGAGATAAAAGACTGGTCTTATAAGAAATTGTATATAACTATTTCATAAAAGTAATAGCTAAAGAGCTGATGCTGAGGACAGCAATGCATTGGAGAACAGTGAAGGTTGAATTTGCTCCCTTCCTGTTGATTTGAAGACGCTTAAGAGAGAGATTTCACTTCTGACGTAGGACTCATCACTTATCTGTCAAAAGAGGTGAATGAGCAATTCAGATGATTGGTTGGCTTAAAATTTGTTAGGATAAAATGATCATCATTCTCTCATCAGTATGTTTCAAAAAGCTGAACAGCAGATTCATCAGTAATGATTAAACATTTATATATAGTTTTTCTCACATTGCTGCTTTTTTCCCCTTAGCCTTGCAGTTTTCAAGAGACAAAATGTGACAGAGGGAGTGGGAGGAGATGAACATCCCAGACAGATCGGGTGCTCAGGACCTACAAAGCAAATAGTGGGAATTGAAGTTAGCTGTTAGTTTGGTGTTAGATGAAGTCAGTAATTAGATTTGCTTTTTGTTTGGTATTATTGTTAATCCTCATTAATCTGAAATTCTGTGCTCTCATGAACTTGTTCCCAAAGATAGGCAATTAGAAGGAATTTCAGAGTGAACTTTTATAGAGAAAACTATAGAGAGACTGTAAACTTTTGAAGCTTTCTTTTTTTACGAAATCTTACTAGGTCATTTGCTAGAACACTGTGAAGGTTGTTGTAAAACTAAAGCACTCCTATAACCATAAATGAAGAAAGCCCTGCTGTGTACAGTGAATTTTGTCTTTTTGTTAAGTTTCCTATGCTTTGGGAGATTCCGGTCCTGTACAAATTATCCTTTTTCAATTAAGCTCCTGAGTATTTAATGTAAATCTGTCTAGTGAGATTTTATTTGCAAAGTGGTTTTTGACACTAATGACCATAAACTTTGGTGTTGAATGGCAATCCTGGAAACCTGGTATTTAAACACATTAGTGTTATGGGTGTGATTTGTCCCTTTGGTTTTAAGTGTCTCTTTTCATACTCACCTGATTCGTGTCTGAGAAGAAGATGATGAGAAAGATCCAGGATTTCAGTAGGATCAGTCTCCAGGTGTCTGGGGCATCATCCTGTTCTGTGGCCCATCCTATTCTGCCATTCTTCTCCACATTTATGTTGCTGGTCACCCCTGGAGCTAAGGACCAGGTGTCCAGTTGGTGTGACCTAGAATGCCTGAGCAATATAGCTCAGTGGATGGGAAGTGCAATGCAAGCATTCATGCAGTGATCTCACTAAAGATCCCATTTCTTACCACCTCCTAATGCCTTTTCCTGTGCAATATGTGTAATTTTGTTATACTTTAACTTCTAAAATAGGAAAGCCAAAGCATGAATAGTTTGAGTAGCTTGAATGATATCAAGCACTGTGTGAATAATAAAGCCAGATATACAAAGACTCCAAGCATTCTGCTGCAGACAGTAAAATTGCTCAGATGAAAATGCTTTCCTAGGTAGAATCTTTTGATCTTTTGTAACCTTTTTTCGGTCTACAAAATACAGTCACTGATCAATACTGAATCATCATAGTGACTGCAGGGCAGAGCTCCATTGTAGGCTGCAAACAAATCTACCTCCTCTAAGAAAACAGGTGAGTGGAACAGATAACCAGAACTGACTGTTACTGGAAAGGGTCGTAGCACAACATAATGAATTTTTATGAGACTTTGAGCATCTATTTTATGTAGTTCCACGTGTCAGATGTTCATTATACTGAGTTTATTGTCAACTCTGATCATGTGAAACTTGAATCATTAATTATACGAAAGGAATAATTGGAGGAGTCCTTTAGTTTCCGTATTATACGATCGTCATCCAAGATAAATAAAGTTCTCTGCCAAGTGCTGCACTAGTGCAAATCAAGCCTGTCTTCTTTTCAGTCAAAGGAAGGGCATGGAATGATAAAGGATATATATCTCCTGCTGTTAAACTACAGCCTTGTGATAATATTATATGTGTTTCTCCTTTGCAGTTTGCTACCTGTCAGAGAAAATAAAGACTGCCATATTTAATAAACTCTGGCTGTGCCATCTTACACTGTGATATCAATATGCAAACAATACCATAATTTCTGGGTATTTGAACTCTGCTAAACATGAATACAAGAAAACAAATAGAGGAAGATGCCAGCAGATTGTGTGGCCTTGACTGGTACTGTATCTACCAAATCTGGAGTCGTACAGAACAGCAGGAATACAAGAGTGTTCTGCAGATGTCTCTTACTGATGTTGAAAGGATAAGTTACATAGGGAACTCTGCTCTAATTCAGACATCCTGTATATGAAAACTTAGAGACATTTATACCAATACTCTCAGATTTTCTTTTCATGATCACTTTACATTCTATTCCTTTTTTAAACAGAAGTTCATGAAAAGAATTAAGCATGAACACTGTGAATTATTTTTTATGTATCTTCTCTCTACTCCCACCTGAAGCCTCAAGTTTTTCTACCAGAGTTGTAAATGATCAAGATACATTTTCAGAATTCTGTTCTGTGCCAATATTTTTCTGTGTGATGCTTTGCTTTTGATTGCTGTAAAGCAGGTAAAGAATGAAAGTAGTGTGAGGTTATGAAATTCTACTCTACCATCTGAAGCATTTTCAACTCGCTTTGATGTTGACTGTGACACCTTTATTCTGTATCACATTAGGACATCCTAGTTTAGAGCCTACTTAAAGGACTTTATTCTAGGCATTGCTTATTTTCAAAGCTCTTCATCTCAATATTTCTGGATTCCTCACTGTAGGTCAGAAAAGATGATCAAATACCAAGGAGTTTATTCATTAAGCTCTTCATACTAAGATTAGGCTTGGAGACTCAAGATCTACAAATATTTGTTCTAAAAGGAGAATATATTGTTAGTAGGCAACATAGTTGATTAATCAAATAGGAATCTATTAGGGAAAAATCTTAGGGATACCACATTTAGATGGTGTATTTCTTATACACAAAAAAGTGAAGGCTTTTTGCTACAGGGGCATCTTTCTAGGAGCTCTGACATATTCCTTTACAAATAATTTTATAGTCCAACAATAGTGTACATTCCATAGATTCAGTATTGATTGTTACATATGCAATTTAACAGTATCACACAAATTTTTTTAGATTATGTCAATTATTCAGTGTATACTATTTGACATTTATTAACTTTTCTAAGTATGTCATCATGTTGCATGTAGTGTTTTTTGTATGTACATCCTGCTGTTAGATGAATGCATGTGATGATTCTATTTCTTCACTTCAAGTTCTATGTTTGAACTTAAAAACGGACATAAAATATGTAATAGATAGGGTTTTGCACTCAAATTGACATGATGATCTGTCAAATGCAGTTTTATCCTGATTACTTCAGCTCAGTTAGTGTCCCCTTAGCCACATGAGCATGGATGTTTGATGTTTGAAACCTCTAGTGCAGTTGTGATTTCAGACTGATACATGTTTGTTCAGGTGTTGATTTCAACAGGAATTATCTTAAAAACTGTAAGTTATTCAATGTACCTTATTTCTGCAGTCTACTGAAATAACTTCTGGTTTTATGTTCCAGGAGCTATTCTATTGCCATCCTTGAATTCAGTTAATACTTGATTTTACTATACTGGAGTTAAATGTGCATGTAGGGAAATTTTTGTCAATGATTAGCTAAAATCTTGTCAAATGAGTTCAGTTTTCAAACCTGAGTCCCCAAAGATGCTTTTTAAAATCCAGTACTCAAATGCTCAGAAAACTGTCTGATTATAGGTATTTTGCATGATCAGGATTCAAGAATTTAACCAACACGCTTGAAAATGAGGTTCAAGCTTCTACTCGTCTATGTATGAGCTTGGGATGAGGATAAGAGCAAAAAAAAAAAAAAAAAAAAAAAAAAAAAAACATTAAACTTTTTTAAAAAAATAGGANATAAGAGCAAAAAAAAAAAAAAAAGAAACACATGTAACTCTTTTAACATAACTGCTGCAAATAAAAGGTTTTTGCTCATCTGAACCACTAAAATTGTCAGTTAAATGAGTGGAAAATAGCCATGCATTTCTAAAAATAACTGTGTAAATGTGAGAGGAGAAGGTAGTCATTTGGTATGAGACAATTTACAAATTCCAAGTCAGGAAAGAAATAATTTTTTTAAAAAAACCAGTAAATACGTTTGTGTTCTTCTATTCCAGAAGTAGCTTTTAGCTTACACAAAGACAGCGTATCCTGAATAATGTTAAGGTAAAGTATCCTCATTGCTTTCCAGAGAATACAGGGGAAAAAAAAGGAGAAAGTTGTCAAAATCCTTAAAATACAGCATTAGGAAGAGAGGTTTGTTGTCAGAACTGTTTAGAGGGGATTAAATTTCACTTCTGCTGTGTACTCTGAAGAGTAGTTTCAGCCTTTTCCTCTGGTGTTCTAAGCCTTTAAGCCCAAGTCACTTTAAGCTGACTGCTGTGTTACATGACTATTAACTCGAGTATCTGATTTTAGAATATGTGTTTTGCCAGAAGTTAATTTTCTGTGTCTTTATTGTCAGTTGGAGACTGGATAGCTGCTGTTGATTAAGGAAAAACAGTGAAGTCAGTTGTCTTCAAAAGGATTTATCTTCTTTTTGTCTGAGAAGGGGCCTCAAGGAAGAAATATCTAAAGTGTTGTAGGAAAAGGAAAGGAAATCGGTTTTGACTTTAAAATCTCTTTTTTAAAGAAGAGTAAATTGGCTCTAGAATGGCTGTAGGTGAGAAACAGCAGCATGAAGTAACTTGCATCGTTTTGATTAAATTTAAGCTGCTTAATCAACATAGATGGCTTGAGCTGTTTTCACTTATTTTAAAAGACCCTTTGGGAATCCTTTGGTCTATTTTTTTTTTAAGGAAACTTTTTTTTTTAAATTCTAAAATAATATCTGTGGATTTATAGAACAAACATGATTCAGTTACATAGCATTAATAAATCTTACAGTAACTTACATCAGAAAAGCCAAGTTAATTAGATGAAAATCAAAATATTACCTTGCTATGATTGATTGTTGCAAAGTCATGTGCTGGGGTTTATTTTTAATTAACTGCTTAGCTTGCATTTTCTTTACTGTTTTGTTCAAGCAAAACCAGAGTTGTCATAGAGCAGACATAGCTGTTGATAACAGAAGAGGTTTTGTCTGAATAAAATATAGAATAACTATTGCTAATACATTTTTTTGGCAAACATCCTAGCAGTTGGCTTGAGGTTTGTTTTTTTTTCTCCCCAAATATCACTGAAGACTAGTGAATTAAAATATATTGTGGTTTATTTTAAGAGAATTTTAAAGTAAGTTTACCATATGAACCAGCAAATGAACCCTGAAGAACGGTAGCGATGTATTGTGTGTATTTCACCTGTTGCAGTAAACTTCCCACTCACATCTTCTGAGCATCTTGGGGGAAAAAAGTCAGGGAACAAACCGGGAGAAATAGATCCATGGGAGGATAATAGCCTGGGACACAGAGAGCACAGTGATCTGTGGAATATTTAAATTTTGGTCTCTGGCAGTTGGGGTACGGACATGGACGGAATTCTGTCCCGGGGAAGTCCAGTTCTGCCACAGGGCTGGAGCTTTCCTGGATGGAGGAGACTCACCCTGCAGGCCTGGGGTCAGGCACTGGTTACTGTCACACAACTGCTGCTTTTTAAGGTTCAGCAGTGTAGGACATTTTCATTTCTCTGGGATAGAAGTTTTAGGACCTTTCAGATTACTGGATGTTAATTCAGTCTGTTATCATGCAAGTGAAACATTTGGAAGGTGTTTGTTGGTTGTTTGGCTTCCACTATCACAAACTGCAGGAATTCACGTGATTACTGTGTCCCACCTTCTTTTAATCTATTTAAAATCAGACATTTGCTCTACTCTGGCTTTATTCTGTACTACAGCCTCAACTGGCACGGCAGTGCTGGCAAGTTCCTTACATTTTAGCAGCTTTTCAAATTGTTCTGCCTTTGTATTTACACCTTTTCCTCAGCTGATACCAGCTAAGCCAAAAACCCTGGCATACGTTCACAAGGGTGTCACCAAAGGCTGTGCTGGCAGAGTGGTGGAGAGGTCTGACTGTTCACATCTAATTTAATACAGGGGCTTTTCTCCAGAAGAAAATGTAATATAAACCAGGTGTAATTTTGTGAATGTTATTGATAGATTGACCTGAGTGAAGGATTAGGTGAGAAAAACCTATGAAGATTAAGGCCAATTTCGTTATCACAGAGTTATGTAAATCCTACTCTTTTAATTTATTTTTTTCTGTTGTATTCTGGCAGCATTTATTGAGTGAATTCAGTGATCTTTTAACTCAAGGAGTAGTGATCTCTTTTGAGATTCTGGCTTTGAGTCACGCTGCTAAAATGGGACTAAGAAAATAATGTCATGTTTCATGTTTTAATCTCTGGTTCCTCCTCAGTATTTTTTTAAGCTCTTTTTTTTTTTTTTTATTTTATGTGTGTGGAATTTATATATGCAGCCTGTATGTTTCTTGGCTGGATAAATAAGTTTAACATTTTTTTTTAATATTTTAGCAGGCAAAAAAACAATCAGTCTGAACATCCAGTCTGTCACAACTTACAAGACAATTTCTAATGTCATTGGATATTTAAAAGGAGCTGTATTTCCTGGTAAGTATCCCTTTGTCATTTGTACAGATTATTTGTTTCGTGATGGCTGGGAGTCATAGCTGGGATCAGGATCCTATTCTTCCGTGTAATTCACTAATACAGAGGAAGGAGAAATATTTTTGTAGTCATTTTGTGGTTTATGACAAGACAGAACGTGAGGGTTAAACAGAGAATGAGCTGAAGGGGATATTTTAGTTATAAAAAGTATATTTTTACACAAGCAGCAGGCATTCCACATGGACCACAGAGAGGATCAGTAGTTTGTACCAAGTAACTCTGTTATGGTTTTAATTTTAATATGGTTTTGACACTTGCTGCAGCCTTGTTTTGTGTTTCAATCATGCCTTAAGCTTGTTTTATACAATTCTATGAATAATAATTGCTGTTCTCTATGTCTGATAATTGAACAATAAGATTCTAAGTGCAACTGGGACATAAAGCACAACCCCCTCCGCTCTTTGATGCTGTACATAGATAATGTGATAATCAGGACATCATAAGATCATTTTGAGATTATTTTGTCAGTAAATGAATTTACCTAAGAGGTGAAGGGTTTCTGCAACATGACTGAATGCAGGTGCTTGTTACTTACATGGTGCAAACAATTCCTAGATCATAATTATCAAAATACCATCACGCCTGCCTTAATACTCTTTTATTGGGTTAAGAAGAGAGGATGGAAATTTATTTACAGTCCCTTAGGAGGTGGGCCAGTCATTTCATATTTTAAGTGATGGAATGAAGGAGGTGGAGAAACTTTAAGTTTATTCCTGTTGGTGAAATAAGGACTCGGTTTTGTGTGTGCAGAACGCTGTACTTCCCACCAGCATTTTTGTTTGTTTAAAGCAACAGAGGAAACAATTAGCACAGTGAATTTCATTTCTATGAAGGATTTAATTTCCTTCATGAATTTGAAGTTACCAGTCTACTATTAGTAATGTTTTCAAATAGCTGTCGTGGAATTGGAAAGGCAGAAACTGCCATGCTTAGACATTCTGTCTTCTGAACTGTGAAACAGAGGCAAGCAAAATAATAATAGGTGTGCTTTGGTTTCTGTTTAACAAGTCTTCTATCTTCTCTATACCTGAACCTTTCATCTTATTATTACACTGTTAATCAGAAACTACTTTTTGGAGGTTTGCTAATATGTGCAGAGCTTTAAGAATGTAAGGATATATGAATAAGTGAAGTCAGTAGCAGTACCCAGATGGCAACAGTTTGTCCCATGGATGTCTGGCTCAACAAGGGCCATAGCAAACTGTCCTCTGGTATAGGCACAAGTTAAATGTCCAATGCACTGTAATATTTTGTACTGAATCAATGTTAAATCTCTGTTTCTTTCTCTACTCTTCCTGGTTGACACTACAGTAATTCCTCCTCAACTGCTTTGAATCTTGATATTTTCATGGCATTGATTCTCTGTCATTTTGATGGGGTTTTGCTCATTTTGTACACATGAAATATTCACCTTTATGTTTGCAGAAGTGCAGAAAGAAGGCAAAATTTATCTTTAGGGCTTAATGAAAGACTGCAGAGCATCACCAAAGGTGGAATTTATTTCTTTTTGCTTAAAGACCACATAACACATACACATACAGACAAACACATCTCTGCACTGGTGACCTTAGCTGGCATTTGATCTGAGGAGTGAAAACAAGCATCTGAAATGTAACTAAGATGTTAAAATATTTAGGAGTAGATGAAATGTGATAGTTGGTAGCATTTAAAACCTGAAAAACGTAACACTGATTTTATAGCTCTATTGGACATGGTTGAAAACGGGATGTATAACAGGATAAAGAGACTCTTTTTACTGATAAATCCCTGTTGTCCAGCCCATCACTACCCGGAAAACTACCGTGTCCTATCACCTTCAAGGATATCTGATGGATATTTTTTTCTCTACTTCTAGTCCTTTTTCTTTTTTATTTTTTGCCATGTATTTCTGAGAAAGGACAGCTGCTGCCTCTGCAGGCATGACCATCCTTTCTACTATGCTTCTGTAGTCATTTGCTTTAGAGTATTGCTTCTGTTTGAGGGAGAGATGTGCAAAGATGAAGAATTTCAAAGGAGGCACCAGCTGTTCTGTTTTGCCCGTGCTCATTCAGCTGCCATCTCCAGCAGTAAGTTGCTGCTTGTAGCTCCTTCTCTATCAAAATATCCTGCATTATTTCAATAAGGTCTCTTTCCTTTCACATAGTCTGTTCACAGGCTAAACAGAAATTATTATACAGGACAAGCATTGATCCTGTGTGATCCCCCTGTGTTAGTGGCACCACCTTTAATGACCTAGAGGTCTGTAAGACCATTCATTTTGGTTCCTAATTCCTGCCATTAAATGAGTTGAAGATCCTATGTTTTTTCATTGTCAGTGCAACCTATAATGAAATGTTTCTTGGTGCAACACAGGAGTTGCAAAATTATGTGATTTAGATTTCATTTTGTTACATTAAATTATTATGTAAGTCTAGATTGGCACTTTGCATATCTGTTTTTAGAAAGAAATTTCTCGTTTCCATACCTACACACCTCCCAAGCAGTTGATTGAAAATGTTTTGTTATAGGTACATGACAGGTCTTCTCTTTGTAAAGCATTTTTGATTCCTTAATAAACAACATGTTCAAATATTTTGTTGAACAATACGGGTAAAACTCCAGTTTGATAGAGAATGCTTTTCTAATCAAAGTGTTCCGTTAATATTGTTTCTAGGCAGCAGTCACTGCAAAACATACTGAGTAGATATTTTAATTTTATAACCAAATACAAACTGTGGGCAACTATCTGTTGCTGCATTGTGATGAACTGACAGCAAGTGAATGAATCCACTTGGTTAAAGAAAGAAAGAAAAAGAAAACTTTTGCACCTTTTGGAACCAAAATCACACTCAGAGATTGTTGTGAGTCTGGCATCACTGTTCTTCACTGTCAATATCTGTTCTCCTGTTGTCTGTCAGTGTCCTGAAATAGGGAAAGAACACCTTTAAAAGTCTAGATCTGGGCCAGAAGGAGACTTTCCAAAATATCAGAACAAACCCCTCCAAAGAGGGCTGTGAATTCATCTCACACAGAAGGTCTCATAGTTTAATAGCTCATTCAGAGTAACTCTGTTTGACTTCTTGACAGGCCTCAGTCACACCAGTCAGTCATGGTATTCCACAACACATCATCGGTTCTGGAATAAAATAAGGTGGTTTTTTTTTCCTTGTGAGTAGTATTAGGATTATATATAATGCCTTGAAAGATGAAGATTAAATTTTATTTCTCTGGAAAAAAGTGTGGAGTTTTGGTTTGGTTTTTTTCCGAGTAACCACAGGCATGTTTTTTATTCCAGGTTGAAACTTCTTGCTTTTCATTCTCTAAAATGCTTTCTTCCAGCATTATCAAAGCTGCTAGGTGTGACTTACCGTTTCTGTATCATTCATTATCTCTATCCCTCTGTCATGTCTCCTCTCTAAACCTGCAGTCCAGGTATTTTAATGTCTCCTTCCACGGAAGGCTAAGTCCTGATCTCTAATCTGGTTGCCAGCTGCTCAACTGCTGTTTCTGCCATGTCTTTTTTGAGATAGGGTGGTGAGCACTGAACACAGTCTTCCAGGTGAGGGAGTACTAATACTTTGTGTATTTTCTTTACGTTTCCCATTGTACTGCCACACCTTTTGTTTCCTTTTTTTCCCTTTTTTCTTCTTTTTTTTTTTCTTTTGTTTTGGATGCTGATGTGTATTGAAGATCGTTTCCTGCTTATTGTTTCGTGGTTTTTCATAACGCTCTGCTGTGAGCATGGAAATATTAGATTGTCCGTATGACGAAGTCCTGGCTGTGAAAATGGTCTGTATCAGATCTATAAGGAGAGCAATAAGCAAACAATGAAGGCAAGGGCATGGGAATTAATGTAGGAAACTGTGTACATGTATTTATTTAGTTCATTTTGAACTAGTACTCACAGTTTTCTGTGTATTTGTTTTATGACTGTCTTGCACGTGATCACATACACTTTTGTTGACAGCTTTGTGTTGCATTAGTGACATTACACACTACTAATACAGTTCATTTTTAGGGTTATTTGGAATTCTTTTCATCTGAGTATCCAGAAAAAATAACTTTCTTGTCTGGTTCTTTTTTTGGTTTGTTTTTATTCCTCATTTCAGACAGATATGTCATCATTGGTAGCCATCACAGCAGTTTGAAGGGTTATGGTGGGCAAGGATGGGCCAGTAGCACTGCTGTCATCACAGCCCTGATCCAAGCCCTCATGCCAGAGGTGAAGAGGGGCTGGAGGCCTGACAGGACCGTGGTCTTCTGCTCGTGGGGAGGAACAGCTTTTGGGAACATCGGCTCCTACGAGTGGGCTGAGGTAAAACAGCTTTAGCAGGACTCTTTGCAATAAGGATTACTGCTGCTGAAAGCATGGAAGCCATGTGAAATTACCAAATGGAAACAATATGAAACTACCACATGGAGATTGTGGCTTATTAACTGGTCTCTGAGGTCTGTCTGTGTTCATTCATGTACCACGTAGCAAATGCAGGGAAAACATCTCTTGAGGCTGTTCCTGGGGATAATGAGATGGCAGGATGTTGCCATGGCTGTGGAGGTTGCATGTACAGCACCTTTGGGAGCTGATTTCCCTCCCTAATTCAGCACAGCATTATAAAAGGGCATTGCCAGAGTTTGACAGAGGGAGGAAAACCTCAAAAAACTACATAGGTGCAGAAGTAGCTTAGAGAGCTTTTTCACCTTCTTGAGGGTTTAATATTTAATAATTTTTAGCTGATAGGCTTAGTATGGGGAGAAGTGAATCAAGAGGGAAAGAAGAGAACCATGCTGTGGTTTACATTAATTAGATAAACCTTGCAGTGTCTCCACGGCTAGCACTGATTCACTTCTCACAGATTTGTGTTTAGGAGTTGAATAGAATCCGACACAGACAATTCCTTGGGCTCTTCCTTTCAACAGAATAGAAATCAGCTGATTGGAAGAAAATACCTCAAAAAGTATTGGTGGTCATACATGGCTAAAATGGACTTCAGGTCATAAATTGAAGGAGTAGCTGTCAGAGAATTTCATGGCTGCTTTTCCAACTCTAGTGGTCCAATGAATTAAAACAGTAGATAAAACGAAGAGTTAATTGCTCTTTTCCGTGCGAAAGAAGCAGCCAGCCCTCATTGAAATTTCATACTTCCAACAGGATTATTCTTCAGAAACAAGAGGGGGTGAAAAAATCAAATTGAAAAGATCCAGGCTGGAAGCAAAATTTGTTTAGTTCCACTTCAAGTCAGCTTTGCATCAGATGTAATTGCGTTACAGCCCTTCTGTTCAATATAAAGAGCCACATCATGCAAAAAGGAACTCATTACTGAGAAGGCAAAGGGGATCCTTTTAAAAAAGAGATAATAATTGAAACAGTTTGCACATGCTATTTTTATAGTCTAAAAAATAATAAAATGAAAACACTGGGAAAGTTATGCAATTCAAATCTGAATTTGGTCTCTAAATATTTGAGTCCATTTAACTGTTGATAATGATTGCTTTTGAAGTTTGTCTTCTGTCAGGCATAAGTTTAAAAGGCCATCATGTTGTTTCACAGTGTGTAATGTTTTCATTTTTGGCCTTACAAGTGTAGTAATTTTTAATTCCTCCCAGACCTGTTTGCATTTTCTTTAGATGATGTGTGAAATGGAATTATAACTTCTGCTATATGGAGAAATAGCACTAAAATATCCTTTGAAGTTCATAAGAGCATATTGTAAGAAGCAGGAGTTAACTAATACTTGGGGAATCACAGAGGATGGAGACGTAGGGTGCAGTTTTCCTCTAGAAGGAACCAAAGAATAAAACAAGCTTAAATTATAATGATGCAGAGTAGTAACCATTTTTCTGCTTGTGTTGTAGGATCTCAAGAGCGTTCTTCAAAGAAATGCTGTGGCTTACGTTGGCCTCCATAATCCAGTCACAGGCAACTCAACTTTACACCCTGTTGCATCTCCTTCTCTTCAGCAGCTGGCAGCAGAGGTTAGAAATAAAATATTTGGTTTCACACGTGGTTTATGAGGTTACATGGTTAACCCCCTTAAGATCAGTTGGCATTAGACACCAATAGGTGGAGGTTGTTTTAAGAATTTTAACCTCACAAATACACATGAACTGTTTTTATTAAGTAAACAGGTTAAATTTTATTTTAAAACGTAATGTATTAAGAGGTTAGCAGGGATAACTTGTTTCATCTGTCTGTTATACAAAGTCTGACCATACTTGTGTGCCCTACAGCTTTTTTACCTTTTGACAGCTTTAAAGTAACATATTTGTTATTCTTTAGCACAGAGTACATTTTTTGAATCCTAATCAGGCCTTTCCGGACTGTTTTTCAATTTAAACCTGCATATTTACCAGATGTAACGTGACACACAGGGCGAGTGTTACTCCTACCATAATAAATAGTGTCTGAAGTGAGTGTGTCACGCTCAGTGCTCAGCAAGGCCTTTGCAGCTCATCTGGAGTCAGAATATTCCACGGTTGCACTGGTGTAAGGGCACGTAGGCCTGAAACTAATGACCTTATTGCTGTTCCTGGGGTTTCTGAAATTATCAATATTTGACATGAATGGAAAATAGTATAAGGCACATTCTAAATGACAAAACCAGTTTGAAGTGATATGCATAAAGTGGAGTTCAATTTCACTTTCATAAATTACACTTTTTAGATGTTTTTTTCTGTACGTTTGCCAAACGAATGCTTACTCTGATGTTTCTTTGACTTGCCTCTGAAGCATTTGGTAATAAACACTCCTTAAAGCAGCATCTTGGATTAAATGCAGTTTAAGACTGATCTAGCTTGGCAATTGTTCAACAAGGTTAGTAAAATGATATCAGTAAATTGCTTCTTAGCAATGTCTTAGCCACTTCTCCTGTCCAGTGATTAAGTAGTAATTTCCTCATGGAAAGAATCTGCTTTATTCTGTTTAAGTATTATGAAAAATGTGATGCAACATCGTTTCAGAGAAAAAAAAAAAAAGCTTCTATTTGTGGAAATTTATTTGTAATGTTATATATGTGAGTCTGGAGGTCTTATGGATATGTCAATGTAAATTTTACTGTCAGTTTTAGCTATTGTATTTGCAAGAAATAATATCCTGAAAAGTTGCTAGCCTTTTGCTAACCTAATGGTGTTGGCAGTTCTATCCCCATTAAAACAAGTTTTTGCCATTTAAAGGAGTAAGTTTATTACATTAGGTCCTTGAGCTATTTGGTTTTTTCTCATTTTATTTCTTTGTCTTCACAACACGATCCAGGCAGTGATCTGAAAACTAAATTGTCTGGAGCTTTGCAGCACTCTCTTTTATTATCTGTTTATCATTTTATTAAGACTCAATTCTTTCTTTCTAATAAATGCCATATTAGTATGAGTGTTGCATTCATGCCCTCTGTTTTGGAAAGGAAGAAAAGGAAATCTCTTTTGCACTTCTGCATTATTTCTGTGGTGTACTTGGGTGTGCTGTTACAATATTTCGTAATTCTTGTAAT
The DNA here is from genome assembly GCA_013397795.1 of Orthonyx spaldingii. NCBI lineage: Eukaryota > Metazoa > Chordata > Aves > Passeriformes > Orthonychidae > Orthonyx > Orthonyx spaldingii. Next base: position 536,046 of record VZTJ01002531.1, on the reverse strand, counting down.
AGCAATTGTGTTCTGTTCAGCAGTATGGACACAGCCCCTCTTAGCAGCCTTGCCTTGCACCTGTTCATTAGTAAAACATGACTATAACATCTTTTTTTTTTAGTTCCACTAAACTCCTTCCATCTCACTTCTGATTCTTTAATTTTGAGGGTGTATCCCTTCTGCATGCTTACCCTAAGCCCCATTTAAAAAGTAAAGGGTAAAACGCCTGGGAGCGCTTTATCTGTATGACTTTACTTTCTGTAGGATATGATTATTTGTAATTAATATAACTGTCATACAGTTTGTGACATTAAAAAGATTTGTAGGAATTACGGCTTCCAAATGCTGGCTAGAGTTTTGGATTCATGTGAAGTGTATTGACAGTGATGGAACAGCCCAGCACAGATCTTCATTTGTTCCCATGGGTGCTCACAATTTGCCACGTGTCCACAAGGTTTTCTCTGGAAGACTGATCTGCTTATAAAGAATATTGATATTACTTCCAGCACTTGCCAGGAAGACAATGTAATTACAGATTACCTTAAGTTATGGTAGTGCAAATGGGGTGAGATGTGACTTTTTGGAGCTCATCTCATCTTGAAGAAATTGTGACTCTATTCACATGAGATTCTTGTCACCAGATGCCGGTTGCAAAGAAGAGCTTAAAAATTCCAGCAAGAGAAAAGGATCATTTTCATTTATAAGAGTTCTGGAATTAGGTTAGAACAGAAAATAAGGTGAAACAAGAATTGAGAATTAATAGCATCACTCCATTTTAAAATGAAAAGATAGGATAGCCCATCTTGTTTAGCTAGAAAGAAGTTTTCCATAATTTGTGAATACGTGGAAGATACTGCCCTGTGACTTCGGATTCAATGGTAAAACTCATAATTCTGTTTTTAGACCACAACAAAAGAAACTGTCATGCATTATTTTTGCTTCTACTGCTGAAGTGTTGTAACATTGTTTGGAGGTGAGGGAAACTGAAGTCTCACAGTTTTTTGGGTTTTGTTCAGTGCTCACTGTTGTGCTAAAGTTGTGTATGAAAGGGAGGCAGAATGCATTCCTAGGGAAAATTAATTCATGTTAGAAAAGCCTACAGAGTATAAGTGTTAGGATTCTAGGGATAACAATGAAAAACCGTAGTTTGTCCTGTGAAAGAGAATTTGAGTAAAAATCGCAGTAAGTGCAGAGCACTCTGTGGATGCTGTAGGAACATAATTTAAAGAGAACTGTGAGGAAATAGCAAACTAAGATGGGCCAATGCACACGGCAGTGTTTGCTTTCTGTGCTGTTCTTTTTTCTAAAATAAAATTTTGGACAGTTGTTAATCAGTGCAACTTCCAAAATACTTTTTTCCCCCTTTATTTCTGGGAAAAGTAGGGAAGAAGTTTTAGCTGAAATGTAGTTTGTATGGATGGACAATGAAAAGAAAAATCAGGAAACTTACGAAGTTGTCTGCTGCGTGAGGTCTGGCAATCAGAGAATAGAGTAAGTGCTTGGCTGATTAACAGAGACCCTGTTTCTTAAAGATGTTTTGTGTAAAGGGATTATATCTTCATATTAGTTGCAGGTTTCAAAAGGGATCTACATAAGCGGTCTGCAAATAATAATTTTATATGCCTGTCTGTGGGATTCTGGTTGAAACACCAAATTACATGAAGAAGCTAATTTAAATATTTGGATTAATTAAGCAAAGAGGAACTCAAACAGTTCTGAGACCTTGACATATTTAATTCAAATCTTTTTCATATAACTAATTAGTGTCCACATTAACAAGAGGGAAGTACTGCCAAGTTATATTTTTGTCTACTGTTATTTTGTAAGGAAAATGATGGTTAATTCACTTGCTCAGTTGGTGAATCACCATTTGTTGGCAGAGTGTCATTGGTAAATTGGGTTTGTTCGAGGCTGGGATTCATTCTCTCTAACTAAGGCCGTTAATGATTTTTTCTATAACGGACATGTCACAAAGAAAAAAAAGTTATTATGAAACATAAATTCATCGCTGTTGTCTTTTAACTGATTCTGTGACCATCAGACTCCAGGCCTGCTGTAACTGATGAACCCAACAAAACTTACTGCTCCTGTCTCCCCAGGAAAAGAGTGATTTAAAGCTATTGATGACCGAGTTGATCATTAAAAATTACTGTGCCAAGTATTGTTCCATGCTATTTATCAGTATTTGTTTCCACTAATGGAGTAAAAAGCATAAAACATCTCTACATTTAAAGGTGATGTTATCGACATTTTTCTTCATGAAGTAGAACCAAAGATAAACTTCTGCACAGATGTTACTCTCATTATTTCTTGATTTTTCAAAAAAATCTTACATAATGTCAACATCGATTCTCTTCTTCCAACTTCTGAGTGTTTCTCTTTTTTTTTTATACTGCCAGCATTAATAGTGGATCTCCTAGTGTCATGTATCAGTAGTTGTAAATAAGAAAAACCATGATTATTTGAATTGCTTGTTCTATGCCTTAGAAGATTATTGCTTCCCCACGAGTTTTCAGTCTTCACCTATTACCACTTTTAGTGTTATGTCTGATTGCTGGTGTTACTTTTTATATTTGTGCTGAGGACAAGAGAAAATCTCTTGAGAATCAGAAGTTTATGCTGTGAACTTCTGTCTCAGGAATTCCAAACTGTGTTAAAATGATGCTGTTAATATAGACAGTACTTCATTGCCAGCTCTATTAAATTAAATAAGGTGCTGGTTGTCCAGTGTGGAAAGTTTCATTTAATGGTGGATTTGATTTTCATGATGGTTTTTTGAGTCTTCTAACCACTTTTTTCTTTTGATAAAATGCTGCTTTGTCCACTGCTACATATTTTTTCACTCTTCTTCCAAACTGAGTAATTTTAATAGACAAATGCTGATTCAGACAATGAGTAATTTAAACCTGCTTATATATTTTGATGTTACGAAAATGCTGTTGCTGTTAAACATAGGGAAAAGAGTTTGTTAGCAAGGCACAATGCAATAATGAACCAGTTTTCATGCTGTGAACTTATTGGAGATCTGGTGCCATTCCTTTGTTCCTGATGACTCGAGATTTCTGCTTCCATGTCCTTCCCTGTCTTTACCCAGATTTCTAACAGGGGTATAAATGATGTACATTTTCAGAAAGGTTTTCTTGTTTTGAAATGTAAATGTCTACTTTGATAGCCATTGTGAACGAAACTGAATAAATCTGAACATTTTATTACCTTTAAGTGTAGTACTGGAGTAGGGAGGTAATTTCTTTTCTGCTGCAAAAATGGGGTTTGGTTCAAGATTTCTATTGTCCAATCTCGATAATATTGTCTCACGTAATGAGCTGTACTATGGAAGAGAATTGTTTTTTCCTTCCAGACACTTTGCCAGTCTACAGTATTAGAAAATTGACTTCACTTCTGTCTAAATATTCCTTTGTTTAATTTCATCTTGATTATTTCCCTTCAGAAATGACTTTTTCATGATGATAGATATTGTCTTAGCGATAGAAAAACCTTTCATGTAGAGAGTTTAAAAGTAAACTTTTAGACTTACAAAAGAAGCTAGATTGAGAGCTCTGGATATTTGAAATTTTCTACATAAACACAAATCATTGACAAGATTCTCTTGCTGTTTCTCTCATCATTATTAACCATGTTGCTGAAAGAAATTAAATTGACTCAATAGCTATGACTCAATACTACACAAACAGCTCATGGGAAAGAAATGCACCTGCAAAAATCAGGTGTATGGCAAAATAACCAGAAAGAAAGAAAGCACCTTTAAATCAGAATTGGTAAGGCATTGGTAAAAAATGAAATGAGACTTAAGTCTGTGCTGTGTCGTTTGGCTCACAACAGCTGCAGCCATGGGCTTTAGTTCTCCACGTGACAGAAAAATAATCAAAATCTTGTGCAGCACAACTCACTTTTTAGTTTGCAGATCCTTGGTGGCAAAAATACACCTGGGTAATGAAAAGCAGACCATTAGTTTGTCATAAATAAAAAGGTGGCCTATTTTCAGTAATGCTGTATCTATTTAACCTTTCCAAAAAGCATCAATATGGCCTTTCTGAGCCTGCTAAACCTCATATCCTCCACAGGGAAAGGTTTGAAGCGCTCTTTAACACTACTGCTCCCTCTGTCTCAGTGTGCCTTGGAGCTGTGATTGATTCTCCTTTGGACAGGCATGAAGATGTTTGTTTTTAAATGATGTACCTCTCTTCTCTGTTGTAAAACTGTGAGCTATTTCATAGAGTACTGAGCAGGTCACATACTGAGAAGTCAGAGGAGTGGGAAGAACTGTAAATTTGTAGAAACCTGCGAAGGTGTGGGGGTTTGTTTTTTGGGTTTTTTTTTTGGGAGGGGGTATGTTTTTGTTGTTGTTGTTTGGTTGGTTTTGGTTTGGTTGTTTTTTAAGCAGTTTCTCCCAGGAAGAGTAAAAGTGTCTCTGTAGAATTGGTAAGCCAGTAACTGAGGTGGAAGTGTTGACCTGAGTTCCAACGGGTGCAGTGAACAGTCTGGAATTCCTACTCGTGGTGAAAGATTTTGAGGTTGGAGGTTCTTCACCATGGACCCTTGTCATGCTTGGAGGACTCTTACGGGTCTTCTGTGCTTCAGGTTTAGAAATCACCTCAGAACTATGGTGACTGGCATATTTTTTTACATAAATTTGTCAACCCTCTAATTTCGGTGTTATCACAGTAACAATTCTTACATGTGGAAACAAAAGCTTGTTTCCTTTGAGGCTGTTAATTTGAATTTCTGCATCTCTTGTTTAGCCATACCTATATAATAAATACCCAAATTTTTGGAAGGGAAAAAAAAATTTAAAAAATTAAAAAAAAAAAAAAAATTGCAAATCCCCAAACACCTGACCTGGTTAATGTCATTCATCCAAAGGGAAAAAAAAGTCTTAAAATTTTAACTTAGACATATTTATTGGCAAGAACTTAATGATGAATTCCTTTGATGAATTCTTTGAAACCAGGTGTGAGGAAAAACATTCCAAATCTATTTAAAACTCATAGTTTGAATAATCACAAGCATTAACTTGAACTGTTCTGGGGTTTACCTGGTTTGTTCATCCTTCATCTGTTTACCACAAGTATATTCTGCTGAGGGTGTCTTGTCCAGCGTCAGAAAACACTAAACAGAGCTAGAAGGGACATTTTGGGACACCATAAACTGAGAATGTGACATTTCAAAAGTAGTTTCAAGCCAATTGAATATATGTGAAAAATATTTGTATTTTCCAAATTATTCCTGCGGTTTTAATTAGTAACGTAGTTGAGACGCATTTTTATTTACTGAGTCAAAAAGCCACAATTCCCATAGTATTACTCCTGTTTTGAAATGCACACAGAATGGGACTTCACTGAAGATAACAGAGAAAAATCTTACAGCAGATAATCTCAGATGTCAGGAAAAGCCGAAATGCAAGAAACAGTTTTCTTGGAGGTTCTGCAAAAAGCTTTCTTTTGGCAGTTAAAAGGTCATGCAGCTCCAACCTTTGTCTCTTGACAGAGCATTGAAAGGGATTTCAAAACCTGTTTTGTAGCCTTCTATTTTAACACTTTAAATGCTTCAGTTTCCTTTCAAGAGGAGCCTTAAAACATTTAGGAGAGCTGCTGACTTCTCTGCGTTGTATCATGTCATCCTTGTCTTGATTAGATGTTATTGTATAATGACTTGGAAAAGGCTCCATGTTCTACCTTCAGTATGTAATTTGGCACTAGAAGGGAGTTTTCTAAAAGGAAACACCTCCTAAAAAAAGTCAAATTGGTAATTATCTTCCTCTCAGTTTTAATGTGTTCATTTTTTATTCTGACATCAGAATGATCATTTTTCATTTTAGTTCTAAGTATTTTTAAAAAGCTGCACATCCATAATTTATTGCTATTGATTTTTTTTCCATAGGCTTCTGAGCACTCCTGGGAAACTGTTGTGTCCTGTGTCTGAATGGAAAAGAAAAACAATATCTAGTATTAAGATTAAGAAACAGCTCGTGGGTTTGTGAGAATGTAGGTGATCTGCCTGATGTTTCATACATTACCAATGTTTGTAACAGGCAAGGAAGAGATTTGCTGCAATTCTGGCTAACTAAAAATTTCAAAATCACCTACTAATTTTGCCATTTGAAAACCACTGATATGTCCAAACATTTGTGGAAAAGTTACCCTTAGTTTATTCACATTTTCTGCTACTGGTAGTTATTTAAGAAATACCTGTTCTGAAATCTCAGTAATACTCAAAAGCTTTTAGCTTTAAAGTTTCTCTTATGAAATGGACAAGTGACCAGTATACTTCTTAAAATCCTGTAAGCTTAAGAAGTTTTTATGTCATGCTTTTATAAAAAAAACTAAGGAGGTTGAAATTCAGTAGAAAAGTAGCAATTTAAATTACTAGGCAACATGAAAAAATTAATACAGAAATACTTGAAGATGTTTTTTCCATTCAGGTTGGGACTAGGATGAAGGGAACAGTTGTTTAAGGTCATTTTAACTCTATAAATCTATAGTCTACCAATTAATAACTTATGGACAAGAGAGAAAATAATGTTATATGAAGCAGGCTGACATGATAGCTGGTGTACATGAACTCCACAGTACTATGTTGTTTCAAATTTTTTTCTCTCACACTAATTACAAAACATCTTATTTGCTTTTAAATTCATTACTTTTAAAAAGCTTGTCTTGTATGCTGTATTTTATTTCTTGCATTTTGGCTGTTGCATTTGGCCTGCTTATCAGGCTTTGTGTCATGACTGGATTTTTATTTGAAGCAAGTAGCAGTAGTTATTTGCACCTGTCAGTCAAAATATTTAATTAACTCCAAACACCAGAAAAGTATCATAAATCTCATTTTAAAAATATGTTCAAGTAAGCTTGTAAAACATTTGCCTGCACAGCTAAAATGGAACTGAATGCTCAGAATCCAGGGTGCTTTGGAACCAATTATATTGGAGTAAATATTTCTTTGGGGCTCTGGGGAATTGGGGAGGCAAAAAAAAAAAAATCGTAGAAAATGTTTTTCTCCCTGTAAAGTAATGGATCATTGTTATAAATGAAACAAATGTGTAGTTTGTTTGGGTTTTTGGGGTTTTTTTTCTACAAAGGAAATGAAAATTTCATTTTACAGATTCCAGATAGGTGGTGTGATGAGGTAGGACGTACATCCAAATGAATATGTAAAGCACGTTTGACGACACAAAAACAAAGCTTACAAGGGCTTCAAGCAATCATTTGATCCAACTCCTCACTTTGCTGCAAAAATAATTTTCTCTGATGTGTTTCAGCTTCGAGTCTACAAGATTATAAAACTTTCTCAGATGATCTGTGCTTGACTTCTATCACAGTGCTTCTATCACAATAATTTGGAACTATTTTTATCATTTATTGAAGTCACCACAGTTGAAGAGCAATGTTTATTTTCCCTTTCTTCCATGGGTGATCTTCATTCTTTTTTTTTGCGACCACCTTTTTACATATTAAACAAAAGCTGTCATTACACACAAAAGAAAATTACACACTCTGTACACTGAATATCAGAGAACTGATACATCTTCCTCAAAGTTAATATGAAATTTGGTGTTTGAAATGAATTGATGTGTCTCAGACAGGCAAGGAAAGTGAATTTTGGATTAGATTTTACCACATGACTGATGTTTTTCAGATTAATAAGAAATCATAAAAATTGGAGAAGACAATATAGGTAATTTTCTCAGTCTTCTTACGTAAATATTACATTTTTAAGTTTGCACAAGATCTGCAATTGGAAGTTATTAAAGAGCTATGGCATCCTGTCAGGGAAATGAAGAAAAAGCTTGAATTAATTGTGCTGTAAAGTCTTAATATCCCATAAGGCAGCAGAGCCCAGGGTACCCAAGGTGAGCCGTGGTTAAATGAGCTGCGTGCTCTGAAATGGAGGCCAAGGGTGGTCCAGAAGCTAAAAGAGAGATAACATTGAATCAACATTACAAAGGAGAATTGCAATGACCTCTGTAACTGTAGATTGATTAATATTGATAATAACTCAAGATAAAATAAAGTGATAATTGATTTAAACAGGATTTGGAAGGAGGGTAATTAATGACAGGGTTTTTTTCACGGATCACATCTCTGTGTCATGAAAATAATTTTTAATCTTTTGAAGGAATTCCATGTTTATTCTGTAAAGGTAGCAGCACAGACTTTCCTGTAACATCTTCAGTGGTAGTCTGGAAATTATGATAAAAACAGTGGTTTAGGTTAATTATTAATCATGGATTTCCAGTTTATACAAACTGACTGATAAATCTTCAGATATGTTACATGAAGAAGCATCTTGGAATGGAGCTTTTCCTACCAGCATTTTTCAGACAGAAGCACCAGATTCAGTGCTAGTCAACACCTTCATTATTTATTGGATAGAAACTTGCTACTCACATGAAAACAACTGATCTCAGTATAAGAATATTCCCCATTTTTAAGGCAATATAAATGTTGTATTTGGCTTCAGACCCACAGCTCTCAGTTGTGGCAGAAAGGATGTTATTAAATACATCTGAGTTCTTACATGTGATTTCTTATATAAACACCAAGCATACCAACAACCAGAACAATGAAAATCATCTTCTGGAGCTTCCAGTCTGTCTATAATTTGAAAATGTGTGAGTGTGTTTGTGCATATACAAACTTGATTTTGTATCTGTGAATAAAACTTGTGAGCTTAACAAAACTATTCCTGTCCATATAATTAATTTGCAAATACAATTATAGCAGTGAGGCCAGAGATACAAACTGTGGCAGGTGGAGTGCACAGAGGAAGATTTAATATGGAGGAAAAAATGAGCTCATGTTTATGGGATTCAATAGCTTTAGTCCTTTAAAATATATTGGGTTGTGAAATAATTTTTTTCCACTCTGCTGACTAGAATCTTCGCCTTTGAAAATTCATGTAGATGTTGTATTATTTAGTATTCTCAGAAATATATATATATATATGTAGCATTCATTAGTCTTCCTTACCAGAGTAAATAGCTTTAGATTGCACTTTACTGGATTTCTCAGTTTGTTTTCTCAATTTGTGCACTGCAAACATTTCTCCCATACAGACTGTGTATGCATTGCTTCAGAAAGTTCAATTTTGTTGCATCAAAATTAACTTTTAAAGATCCGAGTTTGGAGGATTAAACCTGAGATACAATGTTATAGATATTTTTCTTAGATTGTATTGTGCAGTAATTAGAACCTGTCAGTTTTCTGTATTTAACAACTCTGCTAATCAGTTCTGAAATAAAATACATTATCAGCCTTTCTGGGATTTGCTTGTTTGCTATGAAAAAGCAGTGACGTATCCCTGAAACCTTGTTAATAAACTCCACATTTTCTTAATGAAATTTAAGTGTGTTTTTAGTCCTGTAGTACTTGACAGAACATAGAAATTACAATATCCCTGTTCCATGCTATGCTTAGGTTTTGGAACCATCTAGATAATAATCTTAATTTTGAGAGCACAAAGAAACACATTATTTAGATGTGTGATGAATTTTGGGTAATACTGGCAACTGTGTGTTTTATTGAAAATCTTTTCGAAGTTCCTTCGACTAGATCAAATTCATGTTAAAACAGAATGTCAAACCAGATTCTGGTTAAAATCACATTTTATTCAAGTAGTTGAAGTTCTTCTTCCAAGCCTCAATAGTTCATAGTTCTTGAAATCAAGTTGAACTGAACTTTTATGGAAACCAGAAGGAAAAAGTCATTTGACTATATGGCTTTCCCTTCTCCAGCTTTTTCTCTTCTCCTTTCCTCACTGTTATTGTTTTGCTCTACAGAGACAATACCACAGACATTTTCTTATGGTTTAAGTAGATAAAAGTTGGAAGAATCCAGTCAGGAAAAGGGTATTACAGTACCCCACTGCTGTAAAAATAACATCATTTGACATCTTTTGGATCACTTAATTTATCTCACAGTGGAGCCTGGAGACCTGCATTTGTGGTGCTGACACACTTTAATAAATCTGCTTTGTGATTATCTTTCTGAAAAAATCAATTTCTACAGATACTTGATATCTTAAGTGCAAGTAGTGTTATTATACCATTTGCTCAATTCCCATTGAAGTCCAGAAGAGGGGTTTTATATGAAAAATATGACTGTGGTTTATTGACCTTCATGGTCTGTATGGAGTAGTGGGAGTGACTTTCCATTCCAAAGAATGAAAAATGGGTTTTGTGTGTGGCTTGAAGGGGGTGATTTGTTCATGCATAGTTGTTATTGAGAAGTTTCAGTGTCAGACAACAGGTTTCAGGGCAAGATAAAGCTTTGTCAGTAGTAAATTTCTTTGGCCTTGTTCCAGGCTGGTGCCATGAGGGAAGATTTCCCATCATTTACCCAAATGTATCAAGACAGTTCTTCCAGAGAATTACTGATTTTTGGTGTTCTGTGCACCTGCTTTTGAGGGTCAGCTTTATGATAAAGCTCATGAGGGTGTCTTTGCTGAGCTGACTTGCACATCGGCAAGTGGTGCTATTTGGGAAGTAGTGCTGGCAAACATTTCTGGTCGAAGTGCCACGGATCCTGAGTTCTGCATAGCTCAGAACATGTGCTCTGTAGCTCAGGAGCGCTGATAGTTGGGAGAAATGTAAATTGGAGTAGCTACGAAGTGTAGTATCCATATTGCACCCAACTGTGGGCCTAATTCCTAACCTTAGATGCTGCAGTACAAACACAAATTTTGCTCTGTGTGTGGTGTGGTTTGGGTTTGTTTTGTTTTCCAGACGAAGACTGGAGTGCTGGGGTAGTTTGAGCCATGTGGTTCCCTGGGTGAGAGCCACGGCTCCTGCAGGTGTGTGCTGTGCATACTGAGGGGTGGTGTTGGTCCTTAAAAAACCCATAAATTTACCTTCATAGTTTGCTTTACCAGGTGAGCTTTAATTCACTTTTATTGGAAAGTGTGTAGGGGAAGCTTTTTCTCCCAATTTTTTCTCCTTATGCTGTTGAACTGAAGACCAGTGAGCAATATGTTGCTGCATATTCATTTGACATCCAACCTCCCAGGGACTGACCTGTTTGGGACACTTATGAGATCCTGGAATATAACTCTTCAAAGAATGGAGTGAGTGTACATATCTGTCCCCTTCAGAGTGACGAGTAACATCTTTCTTCTTCTTTTGTTCCCCGTGGGGTATGGAGAAGCAAGACTGTAATCTCACTGGCATGAATTATTGAATATCCATTTGGAGGGTTTGAACGATGCATCCCAAAAATGAGTAGCACGGCAGAACCTGATCATCACAAAGTTAGACTACACCAATAGGGCTTCAGAATCTTTCTGACTCTGCATATAGAATGAGAATGCCTTCAGGCATTTAAAATGATTTACAGGCCACAGCTTGGAGTACAAAATATCAACCTTTTGAAAACGAGGCCTTGTCATCAAATGCTAATCCTTTTGCCTACTTAAGCAGTGTTTTTATATTAGCAACAAACCACAGCACAAAACACTTGGGAAGTCATGCGGTTCTTATCAAGTCCCTGATCATTAGTGTTTTATACCAAACCCAATTAATTTGCATTTTATTAACCCTAGGTTTCACAGTATCTCAGTATGTATGTGACAAGTAACGCTGACCAGTGTTCCTGCTACTGAATAACAGCAGGAAAGACTTTGAGCACCATTAAGTCCAGGAGAGGTCTACTTTTTACATTATCAAAAAACAGATTGAGTGCATCCTTTAGCTACCATTCCATGCTCAAAAATTGTTTATATTCAAAACTAGACTTAAAAATATAAGCTGTAAATGAAGAAAAGCATCCAAACTTTTCAGGGTGTTCCAAGTTGGGTGTGGAGACAGGTTCCCTCTCAATGTAGTATTTTCTGGGTTGTCCATCATATTGGGATACAATTTTAAGCACTTTTCTGAAATTTACCATCAATAAATGTAACTGAATAGTGAGGCTGAGCCTGTGCTCATGAAAATTCAGTCTTTAAAGTCACTTTACCCAAAGTGGTGGGGAGTTTGCCTTTTCCTGTGCTAATGAAGAAATATGGAAGAACCTCTAATGCAGTATTTTCTGGGGTGAGTGCATGCTTTGGAGAAACACAGCTACCAAAGGTGTGTGCAACCGTTTCTCAATTATTTTTTTTAACCATATAACTCTATATTTTTAAGGTACTTGGAGCTGCTGATGGCATTCCAGTTGGAGTCTTGCCACTTATATAATTCATGCTGTGTAATTTTAGCTTTAAATATTTGATTGCTCTGAAATTCTCTTATCAAATGGGAACATACCTGCTTGATTTTTACCTTCCCTTAAAAAGCCATTAAAATTCCCAGCAGTTTGTGCTGGGTGTTGGCAACAGGTACATCTGACTCAATGAGGCATAGGACTTCAATTTGGGTATAGGAAGGATAAATGTAATTCAGAGTCATATAACAAGCATCAGGAATCAGAGAGAGACTGTCAGTAGATAAAGTTAAATGCAGAAAAAGTGCAGGATAGAAAATTAAATTTACACTGTATAATTTTTTGCTACCTTGCTTTTGTATTTCTTACCAGTTTGATGTAAATTTTGCATCTAAAATGTGATTTAGTCCTGTGTGGTACCATTTATTATAAAGACCTTACACTGATAGTCATATTTTTTTAAAAAATAAGACAAATATTTAAAAGTATGCAAATGCTGCTTTAGAGACACCAAAGCCTTGAACAAGAATTACAGGATTAAGTTTGTCTCATGTTTTCTAGCTATAAACTAAATAAAAAATAACTCCAGTTTGCAAAGTAGTACAACATATAACAATATATTTAGATTTTTTGTTCCAAGCACAGATATTTCTCCATGCTTTGTTTTATAACCGCTGGTATTGTAATTTCCTAATTCTTTTAGGAAGTCACCATTAATATGCAAAAATTACTTCATGCAATTCTGAAAGGTGCAACTGGAGTTTTATTTTTGGCAGCTTGTGTTGCTTAGGTAAACTGACTTTTCCTTGGTTCAGTAGAAGTCTGAATACAATATCAGAAGTGGGTCTTGGCTAAGCTTGGTTTGACCTGACCTTTTGAAATATTGTGTTTATCCCCATTTTCAGTTTCCTCTTCCCCTCTGGGTAAAAAAGGCCTCTGTCATGCAGAGCTTTTTCAAAGAACAATTATTTTAAAACCATGTCTTTTATCTAAAAGGCGGGTTTTTTTCTTATAAAAAATGCAGTAGTACCTTCCTGCACAGCCTAAAAAACTGTTTAATCTTGGATTTTGCAGGTGTAGTGCTTTTGTGTAAAGAAAACACAGAGAGCTTTGGTGGTGGGGGAATTTTAAGTGTCTAATGGTGATCCCTGGGGTTGTAGTGATCTGTTTGAGATTCACCTGCACTGTCACGAATATCAGAGGGATTCAGATGATGCCAAATTCCTTGTCCACGATGACTTTAAATAAACACAATTCTTGAGGGAGTCGTTTCTCCCTAGTGACAGGTTCCTCTCAATGGAATCTGTGTGTGTGCAAGGAACATCTTTCACTTTACTGTGGTAATCCTGAAGAACCCAAACTACAGGCAATTGCTTAGAGCTAAATTTCTTTTTTCTGTAACTGATTTTGCAGTGCTGCAGAATTTCACCAGAGTCTTCATGTTGCCCTTAAAGATCATTAAATAATGCTCAGATTTTAGATATTTTCCGTAAAGCTTCATGCTTGTTTAAATGAAGATGTGTATAAATGGGAAGGAAAAATTGCTAAGAAACTAAGGAAACAAAATTTTCTTCATTTTTGATTAATTATTTTAATCTTAATAGAACATTAATTAAATGCAGCAAGGTTTAGTCACTCTATCACCAGATTTCTTGGTGTAGTTTTAATCAGGTAATCAAATGATTGCGTTGTATAAATTGGCAAATACATTACATTAGTGGTGTGTAACATTCAGGCTATTTAAACCACAACTACTCTCCATCTATAGCATATTAATTATCACCAGCACATTTAGATTCCCTTCTCTTACACAGAGAAAGAATGAGTGAATATAATTTAGAATTGCTTTTATGCACATACATGAACCGTGTCAGTTTGATAAGGCTCAAAATTGGGAAAATGCTGTGCATTTAATTTTTATGCAGTTGTTTTCCTCTATGAAGTTGGGCAAGGCAGAAATATCAGGTACCTTGCTTACCTTTAGTTGATTTTCAAAGCACTTTGACATCTGTAGGGCAAAATGCCGTATTAAATCTCCCTAATCCTTTTATGAAGAGCTGATTTGCATTAATAGCAATAGATATAATCAATCAATAAAGACAGAGAGCAGAACAGGATGTTTGCAGCCAAGCCTGACAGTCAGCTGGGAGAAAACAGACAAGTATGCTTGCCATAGAATTAATGCAATTCCTAGGAACTCCATGATTTTTTTCAATAGCCTGTGGTAGTCATCTAATAATAACTTTTAAGAACCATCAAGCCTTCTGCCTCTAATGATCTGTTTGCCAGAGTGCAGCAGGTGTTTACAGATGGGAAACACAGACCTGTGAGTCCTTTGCTGTGCAGCTCCTCCAGCCTTTACTACCTGGGGTTGTTGATTTTCATGTTTACAGTAATAAAGATGCCAATCTCTTGCTTTCTGCACTTTTACAAGGTCTGTGATGAATTTAATAAATTCTGCAGCTTTTTCTTTAGACAATTTTACTTCATCTAGATGGTCTCTTATACTTCAGGTCCTTAAATGCATTTGTTTTGCGCCAGTCCCTAACGCAGGTGGTGAGTCAGCTCAGAAATAGAGATTGATTATTCATGAAGAAAAAGTTTCCTTGTTGTGGTTCTGAAGCTGGGATCACTGACATACTGTAAGAATAACTTGTCATTCTTTTTACTTGCCCTGTTGAAAGCTCCTAAGATGTTTTAATCCATTCTCAAAAGGTGGTAATGTTTTAAGTTAAGCTGAAGTAAAGTAATAACCAGAACTAAAAAATAAGATTTGCAATGAAGTAACACTTGATTATACTTTAGATGTGTCAGATCTATTTTAGAACATTAACTCAAATTAAATGTATTTAATTGGCCATATGGTACTCTTCATTTCCACAAATTTGTAACATAAACCTGTAACATGGTGCTAAAACCCAAAATGAGCTCCAGAGAAATAAAATTTTTCCATTATGAATAGCATGTGAATCCTTGCACTGACATGAAGCACTCCTTCATTACTGACTCACCAGTGGGTTGCTTTGCTTCAACTCTGAAGGGAGGGCTTGACTGGCACAGTGGAGCCCAGCCTGGGCAGCTGAGTGCTCTAAATACTGGTAGGATGTGTTTTTCCTGTAAGGCTAACCAGCTGTAGAAATACAGTTTGGTTACTCTACAACAGGGAGTTAGATGTGTGCTGCTGATAATTTATTATAGATACATTTTAAAGTTTTTTTTTAATTAGTTTTATTAGTTTTATTAATTGTAGAACATTCTTAAAGTCCATTAGTTTGGGGAAATATTTCATTTATTTAATGAATGAAAAACACACGATCTGAACTTCGCAGTCGTTACCAAGGAGTTGAAGAATGCTGGTGTTGCAGTCTCCATAACAATAGAAACAGATTGGAAGAGCACAGCACCTTGCATGTAATGCAGTCTCCCACATTAGTGCTGGGTTAAATATTTATTTTTGAACTTGTCATTATCAGAGGCTTGTGTGTCAGAACAGTGCAAGTGGAATAAAGCAGTTAAACTCTTAAAATGCTGTACTATTGAATTGAACACTTCCTGTCATAAAAATATGAATCCGAACCATCAAGGATGGTGATGTAAAACCCCCAAAATACCTTATTTTATAGTCCTCTTAACCAAATCTGTATACATTTCATATATAAACTTTCATGCATAAGAAAAAATAAATTCATTGTTGCTGTAGGAAGAGATCTCTTCAGCTCCTGGTAGGTTCGTAGAAATGGGGGTTGGTGGATATTCAGAATTAACTGCCAAAAGCTGTATTTCACATCATTCAGTCAGCCTTTAAACATTTAAGGAAGAGCAGGCTACTGATCACTTATGAAACTTGCCCAGCTGTGGTGGGCAGTATGAAATGAGGAGTCTGATCTATGCTGCAATGCACAACACTGGGTGATCCTTAAATGCTTTATAATTCCTGGAAGGAGCAGTGGAGCTTTATCTGCATAAAATCATAAACATGGCTTTTTGTGCGGATGTGTGCTATGCACTGGTTTGGATTTGGGTGGGAGAGACTGCAGGAGATACAAGTGTGGTTATTAAAAACCCCTTTTCCAATGAATTTATTATTTGGGTTTCTGCTGTTTCTGTCAGAACTTTTTGGACAGCCCTGAACAACTGTGAATGTATGGCAGGAGCAGAAACTGTGAATGGCAGGAGCAGAAATGCTTAACAGATAAAAAAAAAAAGGAGTAATGCAAAATTACTTATAAAATGGAAGCTATTTCTTGAAGGTATTTTAAAATAATTTTCTGTGAGACTCTGCAGCCTTTATTTAAACTGTGTAATATGCAATTGCTTTCTTCGTCGTACTGAAAAGAAACTGTGAAGCAATAATTATGCTAATTTTGAAATGAGAAAATACCAAGATTTGTCTCTGTCTAACATTTTCCTGATAACCTCAGAGATTTTAATATACAGAATTTGCTGTATTTTCGTGTTAAAGTAGAACCAGTCTTAGGCTATTCTTTAGAAAGCCTGTAATTTTGTAGGTGGAGGTGAGGAAGTTATGTTATACTATATAAACTGTTAGCTAAATGCAAATAATCTCCAGTACTTCAACTTCCTAATATTCTTGAAAAGAAACCTAAGTAGCTTATTTGCTGTAATAGATGTTGAAAGCCTTTACGCCTACTGTTTATTAAGTATTTAATTACCTGATAGATTTAAAAGCTACACAAGTATGTAGCACTCAGTCTGGGCTTGATTTCCAGCTTCCATATTTATTACAGTTCTGTTGCTAAGATTTCACCATTAAATACTTACGTGAAAGAAATACAAAGATTTCACTGACTAGAATTTTTTTAAACATCTTGCACAGAAAATATGTATTACATATCTTTAGCCTTTTCATCCTGTTTTTCTCTAAAGCCCTACTTTGCAATTGTGGGAAATTCTTTACATTTGCCAGCATTTCACAGACATATCAAAGACTGAATATGATAATCTCATTCAGCCTTTTGTTGTGGCTGCATGATATTAACTGAATAAAAACTTGATTTCTTCCAACAGGCACCGTGATGCCTTCTAATCTCCTGGCCAGCATGGGACATTCAGATGTGCCTTGATTCTTCTCTTGCCTCTCCTGCCATCTCAATTAGATGTGACTTTCCTTGTCCTCTGAAAGACTCAGCCATGTTGCAGCAAAACTTCATTCTCTGCTATGTTCAAGATGCTTCAACCCAAAGAACGCTGTTTAAATGAGATATTGCTACAAGTCTTTAAGAGTCTGATTGAAAATAGTTAAGTAGAGCTTTGATTTGTGTTTTGTTTTTTTTTCCCAGAGCCAGAGCTTCAACTGTGTGGAAAAGACTAGATGTCCAGGATCCAATGTGAGTTCTGTGCAGATACAGGGAGATTCAGATTATTTCATCAACCACCTCGGAGTACCCGCCACGCAGTTTTCCTATGAGGACTTCAAAGCATCAGAGGTAGCTATGACTAAAAATGGACAAAGTGAATATAGCAGAAAGACTGAATTATGTTTTCGCAGGTTATATCCTGTTGCAATGGAAATTTGTCTCCCCTAAGTGCATCTTTTTAGGTCTTTGGAAGATTACCACAGAGCTTCAAAGTGGCTGGTTTTGTAGGGATATGGTATTCAAAGACACAGATAAAAATTGGAGGATGTTATGTTAAAAATGTTAATATTGCTGATAGTTTTATAGGCTACATGTTATGTAACCCACGTTTTCAGACTGTTTCCAACATAGAGGAAGCAGGTATTGATGTGTATTTTTTTACTGCACAGTAGGATGTGACAATCTTCACAATGAAGATTTTCATACCATGAGAAAAATCATTCTCTGGTGTAAGCATTGGTAATAAAGATCTGTGTGGTTGATTGGAGTCTTCCAGACACCACGTTCTTTTTCAGTCCATCAGGCTCTGCAAGGTAAGTGGAAGGAAGAGGCACTTTATGCTCTTTGGAGCTCAGGTTGGAATTGGACACAAATAAATTGTTAAGAAATTTTTTCCTTCCTCAGCCTTCACTACTGTAGGTTATCTGCAGCTGGACAACTCAAACTCACCCTCAGCTGCTCAGCTGAGGGTCAGGAAGCCTGGCATTGGTAGTTCAAGACACAATAGGCATGAGAAGAGGTTGTGTGTTTTCGTGTAAATGTAGTGATGTAGTGACTTCATATTCTCATTTCTTTCTTCACTGTGCTCATCTCCTATGAACACTTCTTTCCAAGTTGAGGAACAAAGCTGAGGCTGGGTTGAGCTGGAATGTTTCCTGACACTGCGTGCTAATGTGCTTCTCTTTCACGTGTGCAAAACAAAGCAGGGATGCGCCAAACACGGAGCGTTGCTGTCGTGTTGTTGTGGAGATTAAAATAGATTAAGTCAAGAATTTATATATATAATGAGATTTCAGTTTCTAAACACCATGGCACCTATTAGGCAAAGTTTATTTCAGATTAAACACAAGGTAAAAGGCTGTAAGGAAAATCTGAAAGCAGAAAATGTGTGAGTGCAATGTTTATTACACGCTTGTGGTCCAGAGGAATTGTTGTTGTCACTTAGCAGCTATTCCACATAGTTTTCACTCAAGATCTGTTTATATATAATCCACAGAGCATGAGAAAGAATCTGCAAAGTTCAGTATATCAAAATAGTATTTCTCAGCAACATTTACAATATGAACACTGAAGGTTCCCTTGGCTATTGTCTACTGTAATCCAAAGTTATTCTTCATGTTCAGTTAACCTTGTAAATGTGCATTTTTGTCTCTCAGAATGACTCATCAATGTAATTAAAATCATAAAAGAAAATATTTCCATATTTGCTTAAACATGACACTGTAAATTCGGTTCTTTGTTAAAAATTCAGCTTTTGTCCTTCTTGAAAAATCATTTCCTAGAAATAACTTGGTTAGTGTAATCTGCAGTCTTGACGTAGATGTACTGCACTTCTCAGACTGTAGGAGACCTTGACCCCATGAGATCTGTTTTATGTGAGAAATAAATCTGGTTGGCAAAATGTGTAAATTTCTCTTGGCAAGAGGATGGAATTTTTCCCTAAAAATGATGTTATGCACTTGAATGATTGAATTTGGGTTATTTGCTATGTCTTTGTTATTTATTTTACGGGTTGTTAGCAGTCCTTCAGAAGATAGGCTCATTGTCTCTCCTGTGTTCTATCAGACAAGCAATCTGTTTATCCCTTACTGTTTATTGCCATTGTTTGTTGTGGATTCTGTTTATTGACAGATATTATAAAGCAGACAAATTAATAAACATTGTAGGAATTGCTGTTAGGCAGGTTAAAGACTGATAATAATCTGTTGGTTTGCAGGGAGGGATTCTTGCTTATTTGTTTCCATACAGCTTTTTAAACTATGCCTCAGCTTTGTCAGCTTCATTGCTAAACAAGATCTGGGAAAACAGGTTTCAGAAATGGATTCTTTTGACAAATTTTTGTAGGCTATCATTCTGCCAGGTCGGTTTCCTCTTCTCTCTCTTTCACTGCTGTGACCTGCTACGGAGTCTCTCTTCCTTTGGAATATACATCACTTGTTTATTTTACCCACCTGTCAGCCAGCATGCAGTGTCAGGTAAAACTGATGCTGTTCCACAGCTGAAAAAAACCTGGTTTAGAGTTAAAAAGCCCAGGACCTGTGCTCTGTCTGCAGAGCAGCAGCTCCAGGTCAGCTTTAGAAATGCATTCCTTACACAGTCGGTGCGGTGCCAGTCTGCAGAGAGAAGGTTATAAAAGCCTTTCATTGACAGGAACCTGAGGAGTAAATACAAGGAAATAAAAGCTGTAAGAGGAAACATTCAGGCCAGAAGAATAAGTAAAACTGTCTGGCTGGAAATTACGTAATACAGTGAACCACAGCCTCAGGGAGGTTAAATCTGCCTGGAAAATGCCCGTGGTCAGGTCTGTGAGCCAGTAAAGTGTGTTCTGAGAATCCAGCCACTGCTGTAAAAATGCACTGGCTGAAATGCAGCTCATTTATTCACTAGCAGAAAATATGCAGCATTTTAGTCTCAAAGTAAGTAAACTTGGAAGAATTTCTCAAGTGGAAAAAACCATAATATTGCCCCAATTTCCAAGGATTTCCAGTTGCTGAATAAAGCCTTCCTCTCCTCCTTACTGTGTTTGGAAGTGCAGTACTGGGCTTCTTCCCTGAAGGGAGAGGACCAATCCCCTCCTTACAAGTTAATTTATTTTCATTATGTCTTTCACAGCACAGTTTATAGCATAGCTGCTGAAGTCCTGGAGCACAAGTACGTCACAGAGACTGAGAAAAAGAGCCTTGCTGTGGCTGCCTAATGTTTGAGTAGTAGAGAAAATATAAACTGGGTTTTCCATGGTTTAGGGCAGAGATTTGATTGTTTCTTCAGCATTGTAATTCAAACATCATTGAACTGTTCAGCATTTTGAGCTCCATCACGTGCAAACTTCAGCTGGTACAGGTGTATTTTGAGCTTTTTTCAAGATGGAAACTAATTGTCTGTTACCATCCATTTCTGTGTCATTGCAGTCAACAGTTTCATGAGGAATCCATTTTTTTAAATTATACTTGGATGATTTCCCATGTTATCTGCATATTATTCATCCTTCTCAGTGCATCCTATTACAGAAAGATTCCTATCTGATAACACAGAATCTTAAATCCCCTCTGTGATAATGTGGGAGGTTACATCAACATTAGCATTATCATTTTGTTTGGGGGGAAAAAAAATTGCTGCACGTGCACATTATTAAAAAAAACCCCAACAACTTACCCTTTTTTCTTTTATTTATTAATGGACACATAATCATCATGAAACATTTCATAGTAGATGTCCAGGTTTGGGTATGCAGGACTCACAGAACATTTACTTTTACACCTAGATCATAAAAGTTGTTTTCCGTATCTTCACTCAAACTTAAGTACAGGCAAGAAGTATAAAAATTACCTGTCACATTATTCACAGGCTAGACCAAGGTAGTGTAATACCATGGACCACTAAGCTAATTTAGAAGAAAAATGAAAAGAGGTTTCTTTATAGAAGGCATTTGTATGTAATATATGTAGAAGAGTTTAGAATTTTGACAGTTTGAGATTGTATCCTCTTTAGAGAGAATGCATAATGATTTTTATTTCTGTTGAAATATGCATAACTTTCTGAAGGTAACTTTCAACTTTCATTAGAGCCCTTAAAAGTGATTTTCACCCACAATGGTGTAAAACAGAGGGCACTAAATCTTAACTCTTCAGTGAATGTGGCTTCTCAGTTGTTTTACCATCAGCCTCTGCATCCTCCCTCCCACCCCATCCTGCCCTCTTTTCTTCCTCTTTATCACTCTTTGGGGAAACTTACTGCAGTTTCTTGATTTCAGTATTTACATGCTTAGACATCATGCACTTCTCTCAAAAGAAATCAAAAGTTTTCCAAGATTTCTTTGTTACGAGAAAAGAAACAGAGGAACTGTCCTTGATGGAGATGACTTAGGATCTAGTTTACAAAAAAATAACTCTCGTGCAGCAGGCTGTTTTTGTCTCTTTGATGTGCTTGTGTTGGTGTAGAGGGAGGGCTCAGGCAGCTTGGAGTGCTGAAGTCTAAAGTGAACAGGAAACTGATGTTTGAACCCCAAACACACTTTATCTTTAAATGCATCTATTTATAATCAGCATGGCTTTGTGGAAGGAAGCAAAGTCTGTGGAATAGTTTTAACTGCACAAATACAACCTTGTACCTGTGTGTGTACATCGAAAGCAAACCTGAGGTGTCTGACCTGTGGCATCCCTTACTGAGAGCTGGTTTTGTATCAGTAATGTAATCACTGGTCAAACAGTTCCAGGCCTTAAAGTCAATCCATTTTTATGTTCTGAAGTTCTGCAGCTCAGTGTTCTGAGTGCAGTTTTTCTACATCACAGCATTAATCTCATTGTTACTCTATATTCAGATCATTTTCTCCTTTACTTCTGCTGGGTGCTCCAGTCTCTTTCCAGCCAGGAAAGAGTTAGTACAGCCATGTACATAGTCTTGAGATTTCTGCCTGACTGCTTGGATTGTCTACAGCTGACCAGACCCTTCTGGTAAATGTTCTGCTGTCTGTCTTATGTTACTATTTATGCCCTCCTTGATTAAGTGTCACCCAGTACCAATTAATTTATCAGAGCCAAGTATATTTATCAAGAAATTCCATTAGAAGCATCACAGCATCATTTTCTTAGAAGGATTAGGGTAGACCATATACAAAGACATGATGTATTAATTCAGCTCGAAAGAGAACTTTTGGGCTTGTGGCATTCATGTGAACGTCCCTGGAAGAGATTTAGCACTGGTTGTCTGAGTCTGTAATTCCAGGGAGATTCTTACCCTAAACAGAAGCCGTGTTTCTCCTTCTTCATCCAGACTAGGAGGGAATTTGCATAATAGCAGTAGTGTTTATGATGATCTGCGATTCAGTAGCTTTTCCATCTGAAAATACAGCTCTGCACGGCTCCCCTCATTCCCTGTTTTGCTCTTCTCTTGTCTCCCTGGTACATGTTAAATTTTTTAAGGAAATAACACAGCTGGTACTTGCCCATGGGGAGTTCCTGGAGATGTATGAAAGAATCAAAGTACCAGCATGCTTAGTATACCAGAAAGCCTTTGCAAAGGAGCAAATGTGTATCAGCCTCAGGACGGCTGCCTGGGAACCCCGGATTCCCTTTTGTGAACTGCCTCTGGAGAGTTCGATGCTGTGGCACTCGCTGCTGAGAGAGTTTATTAACTGTGTAGTAGAACTTCATGGGCAGCAAGGTGTAGCAGTGGGAGTTGGTTGTGTCAAGGTGAAGAGAGAGGTTTCATTTCTGTTTGTGGACAAGCAGAGAACTGCCAGTGTGTAACAAGGAATGGTTCCAGGAGTCCCCAGCAGGTTGCCTTGGGACAACCTGTGAAGGCAGGTCCAAACCACAGCTGCCTTTCTGACCTGTGGACTATGCTCTCTATATAATAGCTGTGCTTTCCTTTATTCATACTGATTTTTCTTCTGACCAATGTGTTTTTTCTGTCTCTAGCATAAATTAGTGTTTTTTTAATTTCTCAGTTCAGTCAGGGGTTAGTGTAGTACTCACCAATAATTCATTAATTCATTAGTCCATCTGTTCATTTGGCTGCTAATTGAGTTGAATTTGGTAGTGAGAGCATGGTGAAATTGTTAAGGTTAATGACTCGGTGTTTTACAAGACAAGATGCGTTTGATGTTCAATTGATTGCTTGAGTTATTTTATTGAATAATATGAATATTTAGCTACTTAATTTCATGGAAGAGCATCTTTGTTATTGCACTAATGCTAGTGAAACTGATGACGTCCTCATCAGTTTGGATACATTGCTCTGCTGCTAAAAAAATCTGTCTGGCCTCACAAATCCTAGTGCTTTGATGTCCCAGACATCACACAGTGCATCCAGAAGGGGGAAATTCTTTATGTAAACTTGCCTTATGGTATGAAAAGCACACAGCTTCTTTAGCATTCATTCACACTGCATGAGTACATGTTGTTTCTGTAAGCTCTGTCCTTGCAGATTCTCTCAGAGGCTCCTCAGTGTCTTGGAATTGTCCGAGGATTGTTGGAAGTCAATGGAAGAAAGACAGCCTGGGTGCTAACAGGTTCCATGGGATGTGAGAAAATTTGAAAAAATCGTTTAGACACCAATTAATTGCTCCTGTTTGAAGCATCTAGTTACTGAAAATATGTATTATCTAAGGACAGACGTCACTGAATGATCTGTTCTCCCCAGAGAATTAAATGGCCTGTTGCATTCAGGGTAGTGTTTTACCACTGTCTTTCTGAGTGGCTAAATTCAACTGACCAACCAAAAATCTTCTGCTAGAATATCTGGAATAAGTATCAAAACTTGTTTTGTCTCAGTAGATATTAGTAGTGTGACACTCAGTTTTGTCTTTTAACACTTGGAGTTTCGAAAAGATCAAGATGACTGGACAATCAAACAGCTGTGGTGTGGGTCAGTGATGCATTCTCTCTGATAAAATTTGCAATATTTGATACATCTTCTCCTGTCCGTTAAAGAACTGGTTAATAAGGCTTTTGATAAATAAATATTGTCTTGAAGACATTATTATTCTTAGCAAAAGGCAATTTTTATTCTTACTGCAAGGTGGTGAGCCTCCCACCTACACAGCATCTGTCCAGTGTCTGACACCAGATCTCTTCATTCAGTGTAATAAATATTTTTTTTGAGCACTAAAAATAAAAGCTGGAAGTAGGAAGCATTGAATCAGGAAATAAAAGCATTGATAATATTTGATTGTGAACGACATTGTCACTGGGATTCATGGCTTCCAGCAAGACATTTTTAGGATGATCTTCCTGGAACTCCATGTTTCCACATAATTTGAATGCTCACAATTGATCATAAGATGTTACAAAATGTTCTTGCATCCATCACACAACACATCCAAAAAAAGCTGTTCTCTCTTAGATGTCGTGAATCTGAGCTGAGCCTCCTATTTCTAATATCCTGAAACTTTGGGAAGATCCTCTATGAGGTTCCAGCTTTCTGACTTGGGCCACTTCCTCCTGCCTAAACTGCTGATTCTGCTTTCAGTGTAAAAAGCACCAAGGGAAAACTCTGCAGAGGAATAAAGCTAGGCAAACATCCTGACATCGTCAAAGTTGCTTTCTTTGTGCTGCAGTCTGTGAATTTACAGCTTCACAGTGATTATTTCAATTCACTTACTAACATAAGGAAGAAAACATTAAATTAAAAGAGATGAGAGAAATGTGCTTATATTCTTTTCCTTATGACTGTTGGCTGGGGTTTTTCTGGCTGCAGTTGAGTTGAATAATAAAATAACTTGTGCAGCAGTGATTCCAATTCTGCCTCTCCTGTATCCTGTGCAGTCTTGTTTGGCAGTCCTTGCTCATTTTGTCCAGCATTGGGTGGCATTGCAAGGTCACTGCACATCTTTACCAGAATATTCAAACAGAAAATAGACATGCTTTTGTTTCTTTTCTAGAAGTTCTTCAGTAAACTGAAATGGTGAAAATACCAAAGAAAAGACTCTTGTCAGAAACTCCTTCTGACAAGCCCGTTTTCCAGAGTGGGGGCATTCTCACGTGGAAGACACATTAGGCTGTGGCAATTGCAGAGCTCTTCTTTATAAAAATAATTTAAAACCACGCATTTTATGTCTTTTGCTTCAGTGAAAAAAATACTTCTACATCCCTTTATAATCCTCTGTGGATTTGGGAAGTGATATTTAATTAGGTACCTAGACATTTGCTAGATAGGGTAAAGTCGGCCTGCTAGTGAGAGGGACAGGCAGGAACTCTCTCCTGCAATATATTTGCTGCCCTATGGGCCTTTATTGGTGAGAAACCCTACATGCAATACATTAATGCCTAGTATAATTTCATCAATTCAATTTAACCCACACTTTAGAGAACCATGCTTTGGCTTTAGCATGTTCTGTTCTACATAATTCACTCTTTCAGTACATCTGCTTCAGTCTGCAGCACCCTCCCAAAGTAAGAGGAATGCAGGTAGCTGATGATAAGCCGTATTTTAGTCTATGAGATACCTTTTCCATTACTCTCTTTTTGATCCTTCTTACAGTCAAACCTCTGATTCATTCACCCTGCCAGGAGGTAAAAAAGACCCGGAAAATGGGGAAGTGATGGCCTTTTAGCCTAGGTGAGGTGAAACAGCTCTTTCACAAAGGAATGCAATTGTGTATTTTCTGCCAGGACACCTTATGCCAATTGCTTGACTTAGGGCAAAATGGAAGAAGGAATTAGTGAGAGCCTGTGGTGCAGATTTCAGAGGTGTTTTTGTTCTTCTCGCTGCTCTCTCTTTATCTTTTCTCCTGACAGGGCTTTCTGCATCACGCTAGGACATTTTTTTGGCACTGGTGTTGAATGCAGATGCAGACAAGTCCTGATGCCGTTGTGAAGCCTCTGGGTTTCTGGGTGATAGTTTTGGGCACTGCACAACTTCAGTGTCTGACTTACATGACTTCAGCCTCCCAGCTGAACCTGTGCCCGGGTTGATTCTGAAGATGTGCAGTGTCTACTTTGGTTTTTAGTGGCCAGACACTACACATTTGTGTGTATCCCACAGTTTTCTGCAATTCTACTTTTTGTCCTGAAACAAAAAGGAAGAAAGACCTGAAACAGGTTAATAGGTCATAGAACACACGTGGCATATATTTATATTGGACAGGTAACAGATGATAGTGTCTGTCCTGATGCAGGAAAAGCAACCCCTAAATTCTCATCTTCTAGACATTATTCTTTGGTCTGTGTGAAGAAAAGAAATGTTTTTCTCTTGGTTTCCATCCTTTTCCTGTGTATTTGCCTTGCAGGCTTTAGCAGTGTAGGATTAGCACATTTATACCTCTTGCCTACCTGTACAAATTTCAAAATTTCTGCTCTTGCTGCTTCCTCTCTGTTTGTACCTTTGCTGGTACCTTCTTTTGTCTTACTTCTGTACGATATAAAATTGGTGGCATGAATATGGGGAAGTGGTGAAGGGCAATGCTGGCCTGAGTATGGACAATTCAGACAAACATTGGCAAGGTTGAAGTCAAACTGGATAAAGAACTTTAGTCTAAAGATTGCTTTCCCAGACTGAGCATTTTTGCTGAGTGGAGAAACCTCCACTGCCTGCTACTTTCAAAACAACCAACCAACCAACCAAGAAGCCTCCCCTCACCTCTCCCCTAAAAAAAAAATAAAATCTGGAGATATTTGTGTATTATTCACCAGTTAAGGACAGAAGGATGTCTTCTTGTAAAAGCTGGGGAACATTCAGCAGGCAAGAAAAATCTGTTCAGGTGTGAAATGACAGCATATTAAGGAATTACTACTTACATAATTTGAATACATAAGTTGGCAATTTCTCTAACTGGTAATTTTACTGTTTCTCAAGTAATAGTCAAGCAAATAGAATCTCTTGTGGATTCAGCATTGTCCTGGCCTAGTAAAAAAAATTCATAGGTATTTACAGAAATAATTCAAGTTCTAAGACAAGGAGTGGTAAAATTTGATATTTTTAAAACTTTTTTTATTTAATGAGAGCAAAATAGATCTCTAAGGCATGTCTTGGTCTTTATTCTGTTTTACATTAAAGTATCAGAAGTGCTGTGGGATTTTATTTGTGATTTAAAATGCATTGGCTGAAAGTTGGCATATAAATTGAAGGTATGTTATAAGACAGTACACAAGGGAAGGCAAATTTAGTACCTTTAGAAGGCGAAACATTTTGTTCACTTAATTAGTTGAGAAAGGATAAGTTAGAAAAATGAGTGTAGTAAATCAGAAGTGAATTTTAGTGCAAGTGTCCATCATAAATAAGCAAGAGTAAGCCAGGTTTGGGGTTTTAAGAGATTTTCGCCTGCATTTTCGATCTCCATTTAATTGATTCATAAATCAATTAATTACTGTCACAAGACCCGAGGGCAGCAGGAAATTGGGTTCAAATTAAAAAGAAAAGGAGGCAATTTGTTTTAAGATTGAAAGTTGAATGTTCAATCGAAGTTTAATCAGAAGTGACCCATTATTTGAAAAGTGGAACATCAATGTCGTTCTAATTTCACAGAAAGCTTCATTAAATGAGTATTGAAAAGACCAGGTTAACTGATCATTTCAAAAGGAAGACAAGACAAAGGGAGGGTTTGGAAACTCACTTCCAAATCATGTTATGCTTGTTCATTTCTCTTCTGAAGAGCTCATAGGGAAACCAAATCACTTCGCTGGGAATTCAAGGATTATTGGGGTGATCCTTTTCGGATTGTAGAGTTTGTATGATAAAAACATAACTTCATATCAGAAGAGCAAATGTTCTTAATCCATTTGGATAGCTATGAACTTAAAGAAAAATTCACAGAATGCAATGAAAACCAAAGGAGAAAATTTTCAGAGCATGGCTAGAAGTTGGACCTCCTAAATTTTAGGATGTCTCACTGTGGTCTGACCTTGAAAAGGTTTTTCCATAATTTGACACCATCTCCAGAGCATTCACTATGCGAGCACAATGGAATAATACAGTTGGTTCTAATGTTTTTGGATTAGCAAGTCTTTTTCTTAGTGTGCATTTACTAGAAATTTGCTTAGCAAATTGCTGTTCAAAGCGACCAAAGTACAACACTCACTTGTTATTGTGAGCTTGGTGAAAGAATAAATGAAGAGTGTGATTCAGTTTCTCGCTGTTGGAAGGTCTTGCTCTTGCTGTTAAATGCTGAGAGGTGCTATTGGAACATCATTTGGACTCATCTCTCTGCCACGTGCTACCTGGGATAAAGAGTGGGCTTCTGTTTGTTAGAAAGTTCATGCAGATTTCTCTGGTGAGCATTGTGCTTGAAAAACATCAAAAGGCAAGAGAAACAGAGTAAGGTGGCCTTTGTAGCAGTTCTTTATGGAGGGGGCTTTTATGAAAAAAAAAAAAAAAAGGAAAAGAAAAAGAAATAGCAGCTGTTGTAAACATTTCCTTTTACAAGTGCAGAGCAAGATTATTTCAGATGTCAGCGAGTTATTTCTAACAGCAATCCTTTTCAAGATCTTACCAAGCAGGATCTTGACTCCTTCATGAGCAAAACGACTTGTCACTTGTGATGTCCAAGTAGTTTTGATTTATTGCCTGATCATTGCCTGTTTATGTTGAGGTCTTCCAAAGGCAGAGTTGTGGCAGCAGAAGCTGCTGGTTTACCTGACCCAGCTGGGGGCTAGAGTGGAGTGGGAGAAAAGGCAGGTGAGCAGTGTCTGCCTCCTCTCCAGGCAGCTGATCTGCCAAGCTTCAGATTCCAAAAAGAGGGTATTTGTCTACATGGAGCAATAATCTGACCTTGTGTAGCAAATCTGATTCGGTAGTCACTCCCTTCACTGAGTCTCCGTAAGATACTCAGGAGTGAATATAAATGATGTAACTCTCTTTAAGTTATTGATTGCAATGATGTGACTGATGATGAACAGCATCAGCACCACCTCAGCAGAGTGAGGGGGTTCCTCAGCAGCCCCCCAGTCCAATGACACGGCTCTGTAAACTGGTGTGCAAGCTTGAAACAAAGATGAATAGTTATGAGTTAATACTGAAGTGTGTATTTTATCTTTGTAATAAATGACTTTCACGTCTTCTCCCTGGGATCTAAAAAAAAAAAAAAAAAAAATTCTGAAAGAAAAAATGACTTCATTTATTTTTGTGATGCTTCTGTGACAAGTTATGCAACACACAGATGCATCACTGAACACAAAAAATTTATATCATGCAGTGATAATTATATATATTTTTTTTTTATTTTTTTTTTTAAGAAAGTGGTGGGAGTTTGCTACCAGAAATAATTTCCTAGAAACGCATGGAAATACTGATAGAATATTGATCATGAAGGCATTAATTCATAGAAGAATTTAACAAGCAAATTTACCAGCAATGTAATGTGATTCCTGTTTTAGGCATCTGGGCACCTTTAAGGCTTGAAGGTTTGTTTTGTATTGTCTTGCTTTTTTTTCCAGTCCAATCCTTGCCATTGGTTTCCTTGTGACAACAAATATACAAATAATGTCTTTGTTTCTTACAGTAAAAGAAGAGATGAACATCCTGTACAAATAATATATTAAGATTGTCTGGTGTCAAAAGAGTGGTCAACCTAAAGTATATAATTTTTGGAAATTGACAAAAATCCCTTATTATGTCAATGGTATTACCATATAGAGAAGTAGGATGATTGTAGAAGATAAAAGAGTATTCTTTGATTGTTGTGGTTACATTTCTTCTGAAGACTTAAATCTTAAGATAGTTAATAAAATGTCTGATTGCTGCTTAGCTCAGAATAAAAGCTGTGTGGATATTTTTTTTCTCCCTGTAGGCAAAATTTTTAGCTGCTTTGGAAGCATAATTACAGAGACAACTGCCATTCCAGAAATAAAGTTATAAGACTTAGGGGGTTTTTGCCTTTTTCAGGGACATGGAATCAGTTAATCAGATTAGTGAAATAAGTTTCATAATCATCACAACTTAAGAAAGATTTGAAGGATTTTTCAATCTATCGACAAAATCCAATACACAATTGAGGGAGGAAATCAATGTGGAATCCTAAAAAGCTCCTTCTTTCTCACAGAATGCCAGCTTTCTCTCTGAAGCTCTTTTTCCTGTACATGCAACAAAAACTGAAGAGCTGGATCCCTCCTTCAGCCTGCACGAGACCATAGCAAAGGTAAGAGAAGTGGAGATCTCATTTATACATACTTCCCTTTTAAATGTATTAATAATTTTGAAAGGTAATCTATATTTTTTTCCCTGTGAATCCCTTGAATGTAGTTAAAAATTGTGGAGTTCTTTTCACTGCGATCCACGTTGGGAATGTTCTTTACTGTTGCATTGGTCAACTTGTGTGATCAAAGCAGTTTAATGTGCAAATGCTTCTTTTCGTGTGATTCAGTTGTATTTTGCATGTTTCACGTTGAACTTCCTGGCATGGGAGCAGGGCACTGAGCCCCAGCTGATGGCAGGAAATAGCCAGTTTGTTGCTGTGCATTTTGCCAGTGGAGAGGACTCTGTGAGGGCACTTTCACACACAGGTTCTTGGGTTTGTGAGCTGTCACTGTGGTTTTCCCATGGCAGGAAGGGGTGCCCATCCCGTGGTGCTGGGGACTTCCCTTCAGAGGGGATGCTCCCAAAGTTGATGTGTTCTGACTCCCCTCTCGTGCTCCAGTAGAACACTCCCTCCATGTTAAATCAAAATTACTCCTTGCTCCAAAGTGCTGCTGCTTCTGTCAGCTCAGCAACGTTTCTGCAAAGGGACACGACTGCAAATGAGCCCAGCTTAATGGGTTTGTGCACTTCCAATAATTTCTTATAAACCAGAGGGATGTAGGCCTCCCAGATTTCTTTCTTGATTCAAAGCTGCTTCTTTTGCAAAAGCAGCTGCTGTTGAATCGTTTCTTCTGGTAGCAACAAAAGTAAATTCACAAAGACCAGCCACGTGTAGATTTAACATGTAAATGGCTCAGCATCTTTGGCAAAATAGTCAGTGATCTTGGGGTTGTGGTGGGGTTTCTTTATGTTTGTTTGTTTGTTTTTTATTATTATCTCTTTGCTTGGTTGTTCAAAAAAAAAAGGCACAAAATCCCAGACACGATTTTAAAGCCTGTCAGAACGTGACAGTTAAGGAACAAGCACCAGACAAGAGTCTTCTCTGAAGCCCTTTTAATGGAATTGATGTTTTTAAACCATCCTTGACAGCATAGTGGCTGAAAAGATTCATCAAATCTTTCCAGAGTATGAGGGAAATAGTTGTGTGATTATTTACTGCACAGTTAATTTGTGATTTGCTAAATAGTGTGTGATGAACCACATGTAATCTGGATAATCTGTAATTTAGTATTTGCTCTATAATGTTGACCAAGGCAGAAGAATATTTATTAGATACTTGACTTGAAGTATTTTGATTCTGTTTAAATAATTATATATTATTTTAAATAGGGTCATTGAGCATTACAATTTTCTTTGATAAAACTGATGGAGATTGCACTGGGATATGACTGTATTTCCATTTTGCTTTTCAGACTGTAGTCAGGAAGGTTTTATAAAGATGAATAGTACATGCAGCAGTGGAGTGACATCCTCAGCATTTAAAGGAAATGCTGTAATTTAATTACTTAACCCTTAATGCTGTTCCTTGGTCTGAAGTCTCCATATTTTCATTGTGGTAGATGGGACAAAGTTATTCTTCACAAGATTATAAATCTCTATCTTTATAATGAATTACTAATTTTTGAAAAAAAAATATAAAAGAAAACAAAACCCCAAACTAGTGAGAAATTATCTTGTAGCCAGCACTTCCACTCAGTTGGAAGTTAACGTTCCTCACAGGGTACCTGCCAAAGAAACTGTTTCTGTACCCCACTGCAATTGCAAGTAAAGCAGGTGTCATACCTGCTTCAGAAATTTTAGCTTTTAATTTCAGAAGACTTTTCACACAAAACTGGGGTTTTTTTATGTTAAGAGAAATTAAATATTCAAATATAATAAGTTCAATGTTTGATAATTTTAATTGGCGCTTTTTTTTTCTCAGAAATGGTTTATGAGAATATTTGAAACTATAACTTGTTATTTTTCACTGCATATCACCCACAGTCTGCTTTGCTTGTATGGCCACTCAGGCTGGTGGGAGAGTTGGTTTGCAGCTTGTTTGAAACTTGTTGGTTTGAAGCCTTTCATCTCCATTAGGGAAATAGGACTTCAGTGTTTTTTAGGTTTAGTATAGCTTGATACTAAGTAACAATGTGCAAATTTCTACATAATTTTTTACATGAGGTTTGGTGTAAGCACAGATAATCAGCTGACTGTGCCTTGTGCTCTCTGAGGTCAGTGGTTGCCTTAATTTCACGAACACTTTGAAAAGCGGGGGGTTGCTGGCAGAAAAAACTGAATGAGAAATATGCAGCAATTAAGTAGACAGATCTGTAACCAGAGTGCTTAGAAGATGTAATTTGTCAGAACAATTGTCAGAACAATTCATCTTAAGATCTTAGCACTGAGGAGGTGGATTTAGGGTGGATTGCTGCGAGCACCAGGCTGATCTGAAGCATTCAAAGAAAGAGAAATCTGTAAAATTCCTAGTGGCAAGGAACTGAACTATTCAGTACAGTAGTGTGATGCAGTGCAAAATTTGGTGGTATCTTAAGTTAGATTTGCAGACCTTGTAATTTCAATATATATATATTGAAATTGATATGTAATATCAAGTACTAAAATGGAGAAGTGTGTGCTTGTGTGGCAGAGAAGGGATTTTCCCACCTGACCAGAAGTCAGAGAAAATTCCCTTTTTATCACGTGCACACTCAGAAAAGTATGAGCTATTTTTTAATACATTTCATCTGTGTTACTCAGCACAGTGTTTCATGGTAACCAGGCACATGAGTGATGAACCAGTTCGAAAATAATTTTGTGTCTGCTGTGTGCTCGCCAGAGTCTCTTCATAAAACTGGGATCACGCAGTTCTAAAAGCTTGAATGGCAGAGCCCTAACAGGGGATGCCACTGGAGCCACTTACCCAGGATCAGCCATGGAAAAATCTCTTCTTGATTTTTATTCTGGCACCAAAAGTCCTGAAAGGGACACCAGAAGTGACATAATTGGTTTTATGATGAGTTATGGGTGCTGCCAGATAACTCTTGAGAAAATTATTAGTGAACCTGATTATTCTACACTTCAGTTACGGAATTGCATAAAGTAGAGCTACTCTAATGCAATTAACTCCTAAACATTAAACAAAACAGCAAGAGTGAGGAGTGTTTCCATTTCTAGAGGAAATAAGGGGGTTTTATGTAACACACTGTGATATTTCCATTTTTTTAAAAATATAAACACTTCCAAGAATATGACAGGCAGATTCTCTTCCTGAAGCAAATAGAATGAAAAGTATGCAAATGGAATGAAGAGACTGCTGGACTGTTGGCAAATGAAATTCATATTTTGACTACAGATAAGATGCAGCACAAGAATGTTGACTTGAGGCATTCTCTACCAGGATCATACTGTTCTGTTCCTTTGAAGCACAGAAGGGAGATGTATTCTCATTTACCCCTTGTTTAGTCCCATTAATTCTCTAATATAGGGAACACTCATTCATCTTGGCAACGCAGTGGTGTCCATAACTTTGGTAGTTTCTTTCTCTGTAATCTCTCTAAAAATGAAAATCTGTGGTTTGGTGCATGCTACCTCTGCCAAGTATTTTTATCTTCCTGCATGGTGTCTGCAAATGAGCTCTTTTTTTCTTTGTTTTTTTTGGGGTTTTTTGGGGGTTTTTTTTTGTATGGTAAGATAATACAATATGTTTAAATTAACATGAAGGTCTCAAACCTTTACCATCCCAAAGACTGAGAGTGCAGATTTTTGAATCAGTAGAATAGTAGTGTGAACAGAATGTCTGTGTGGCAGAGTTTTACCAGAGGCATTTCTAACAGCGTATTATTCCTGGTGTGGGTATTTCAACAGAGTACATTCACATTCCTGTGTTGTTCCTACTACACTGTGCCCTTTTGGGAATCAGATCCTTCTTGAAAAAGCTCTGTGGCATTGTGCCTGGGCATGCCAACAGCCTCTGCATTGAGGCATCTGTACATCTGTACATTCCACTGATGTATCTGATGTTTTCATTTAAAATTTTCCTCTGTGCAGAGACAGAGGATTTGGCAGAAGTGTTTGATTTCTGAGCAGCAGAGACACAACATTACTCCAGTCAGAGTTACAGCACCTAAAGTGTTAAAGAGCTTGTGTGGTGTGTGCAGAACTAATCTGAAATACTGAGCAAACAGAAGTCTGATGCACCTGAAAATATCTCATATCCAAGCCAAGCCCAAAAACCCCTTTGTCCTTGCAAGGCCCGGGCAGATATATGGCAGCCTTCCCCCACATCACTGTGTGGAGTGCTAGCTGGCAATTCCTCCTGTGTGCTGTGATTTCCATCATGAAAATGTGACACTTTGGAGTGTCAACTTTCACAGGTAATTTCTCCAGTTAGCTCTCTTCGGTGATGTATTCTGTTCGATGTAATTTTTAAAAGTCCTGCCTTCGGTGGCGTTTGCCAGACTTTCCCATTATCTCTCAGTCTCTTCATCAAAGGCACGAGTTCTGCACAGACCAACAGAGCTCTCATGTCTTTTTGAAGGTGAATTATGTTATGATTCTGTACTTTCAAAAGAATTACTCAAGCCTCCAGGCAACTAATAGGAATAGGGACCAAGGCAGGTGACAGAGGTACCGACTACAAGCACAGGTCCCAGTGTATGAAGTGAGGATCAAGCTGGGGGCCTGATCAATATCCATATTTAAACAGTCTGCTGTTGCTACTGAATTTTTAGATGTGGAGTTTGACCTTGTTACGAATATACCAGAAATGTCTGGGGTACCATTTGTGTGCTCTGTCACACATGAAAACACCTGTATGGGTTTTTTGGGCTGAGAAACTGCATTATGGCTTGGGGCATCTCTTAATTTTTCTCATTGTCTGCCCACAGCAGCAATTCATGGTTGTTTCAGAGCTCTGCTCTGCCCCAAGGTGATGTAGCAGCATAGGTGCAGCCTGATGTGCCAATTTCTGTAGTCACTGCCTAACTTAAATGCCTTGCTTTGCTTTACTGACCAACATCTCATATACTGGCTCTGAGCATCTTACTGGTCTTTATGGTTTGATGGTGTTTGAGATGTTCAAAGCACAACTCTGTTGTCTGTGCTGACACTCTGAACACGCACAAACCCGAACTTGTCGGTGTTTTCCTGCAAAGCAGCACAGGCATCCATATTTCACAGGAATGGTTTGATTTAGCACATCTTCTCTTGAGCACACAAGTGAGACTTTTTGTTGTACCTTTAGCCTTCGTGCATGAAAGAACACATAATCCAGTTCAAGCAGAGGGTAAATACAAACCTGCTGAAAACTCCCTTCTACCAATGTGTATTTTATTCTCTAGCTGTTGTCAGCAGCAATAAAAACGAGAGCAAATCTGGTGATATAACCTGGCACAGTAACTTTGGGGATGCTCTATGAATTGTGGTGAACAGGGAAATAACAACATTCAAAGGGGAAAAAAAAGCTGTCTGGGGATTTTCTCAGCATTAGATGTGAGAGAGGTGACTTTGCTGCTAAAGACATGAGGTTTTCTGACAGACAGTCATACTGTGTTTGGCCAGACAGCATATTCTCTATCTGCTCCAGCCCAGCTAGGGGAGATATGCTTGGAATTTTTCAGTAGTTCTTTGTTCCTAAAAGCAAGTAGCCTCAAGGACTCTAGCACTTTATACTTGAACTCTGATGGATAAAGACTGGGTAATAAAAATAAGCTGAAATTGCAGAACCCCTGGTAAAAATTTGATGAACCAGCTGCACCATCCAACACAGCTTCACTTGGTTCAGTCAGGTATTAAACAACAGCTCTGTTCCCCTACCCTCTGAAATTTTCCATATCTTTTCTGCTGATATGCTAATATGCTTCCTTCAAAAGGGAAGAATTATTACAGGACAGAACTAATTACATTTCCTCCTGTGACATATATTCATGAGGTTGTGGGAAGATGTCAAGGCTCCAGTAGTACAAGATTGTTTCTGGGCTTTTTTATTTTTGTTTTGTTTTGAGTCACTGGAATGTAATGCTTTAAGCTTAGAGAGCTCTGACAACTATGAAAGTATGAAAACAACCAGGAACTATGGTTTCAATTAACAAAAAAATAAAGCTGCCATTAGTAGCATGGCTTGTGTAGAAACCATCCCTGTGTGCATTCTTATCTGTTCAGTTCTCTGACCGAAAGGAGAGAATTATTTCCACATTCCTTAAATAGTTTTGATATTGCAATAAGACTGCACGTCCTTTAAAAAAGTTATCATTGGCTTCTGTCAGAATGTTTCTTAACCAGATTGCTCTTTGGAACCATTAGTTCCTGAAGTCCTCTTTTAGACCTAAGTTGTACTTTGTTGCTCCCAAGATTTGTCTGCCAACTGTCAGAGAAAAGGGAGAAAAATCATCGCATCGTTTTTCAAACTAGAGTTGGAATTTAAGTGAAGGAAGCAAATGTGTCAGCTCCATCTGATCCAATCAAACCACAGGATAAACACATAAGTTGATACATAATGTATCATCCTAAATCGTAGGATAGAAAGCCAAGATCGATGTTGTTTGTACATCTCATGGAAGACACTTTTTTACTGCAAATTACAGCAATCTGACTAAGCAGAAGATGATAGGTAGGAGTGAGAGGAAACATTGTGTAATTCCTATTTTGTATATGAGAAAATGAAATACCATGAGTCAAAAATGGTTGTTGCAATAACTGAGTAACTACTTCGTTTCCTCACCTGAACACAGAACGAACTTGTAAAATCTGGTGATTTGTTTGACACCATAGACAAAACTGGAACATTCCAAAGCTGGAGCTAGATTTCTGAAGGTGGAATACAACAAATATTTGGGGTTTGCTGAAATTTCAGCTACCAGCTGTGACCAACTAAACTTTTTTTTTTTTTCCTCTGTACTGAGGCCACGTGAGTGCCTGTGTTAGTGGAACTTACCTGCTTTGGAAAGAAGTTATATTTTCCACAGCAATTCCTTCCTTTGCAGTGCCCTGTTTTGGTTGAGATCTGACTGCAGCTGTATCTGCATTGGTGACAGGCTCTCAGCAAAGATGTCTGTGACAGGTATCTTATTTTTTTGGGAGAGTTTTGTCTGCTGGTTGATGATCTTGACTATACAAAGACACAACTGTGTATTTACTGCACACGTCAAATGATTGTTTTCAGTTTGTCCAGTAGTGCCTTTTTACTGTGTAATGAGAAAATCTGTTTTATATCCTTTGCTTTTAATGCAAAAATATGTTTGCTGTGAAGGATGTCAAGCAGTTGGACAAGTGCATGCATTTTTTAAGGAATATCAGCACATATGTTTATAGAATCATAGAATTTGATTTGTATTCAACCACTGAAATGCAACAACTTTAAATCTGAACAAATCTGAAAAACAAATCTGAAACTTGCTATTCTAATAGACAGGAATATGCCTGGGGTTATTTGAATATTCCCCTGTTTCTCACTGTCCTGTTCTTCACACAGTTGCTGGATTTATCAGACTCTAATTTTATTAATCCATTTTTTATCTTAGGCATTTGTTATTGGCACACATGTACTGAATTCGGTGGCTTTACAAGGAAGATGAATTTTTCTTTAAAGAAGATGCCAGCATTCGAGAGGGATAGTTCCTCTGGGTACTCGAAAAGTACCTTGTCTGTTGTAGCAGCCCTCTGTAGGAGCTCTTTTCTGTCTGCAGATCTTTTGACAAAGATGTCAAATCAGACAATTCTTTCCCCAGTGCATGCCTCTTAAAACATGAAGTTTCTACTAACAATAATGTAGTAACTACTCTTTTATTTTTTTCTTTTCTTTTTTTTTTTTTTTTTTTTAATTCAGCATATTCTAATTTACATTTGAGTGAATATGAGGTAGAGTCAGTGGAACTTTCGTATGTGCTCAAGTGACAAGGGATGGAAATAGCTGCTTTTAACAACTTGCAGAAAGACCTGGGGAAATGCAGCTGCTAAAGTGTGTGTTTCTTTGTTCATTTCAGTTTTTAGACCATACTTATAACTTCCTTTAGCTTACAGTTGTGCAATGTATTCTAGACATGTTTTTTCTTTATGTTGTTCTGTGACATAGCTACAATCACGTTGCGGATGCTGAAGTTTACAGATTCTGGTTTGCTTTGTGAGCTCAGTCCTGAAGTCAAGACCAAATTTTTGAGACTTTGGGTTGTCTTAAGGAATTTTAAAATAACAGATTTCCTTAGGAGACTTAGCCCAATCCATGATGGTTTTAATCTTGTCTGTGGACACCTATTTTGGCATCAAAGTGGTAGCTGAACTCTTCTGAAAGCATCTTCTTGATACTGAGCATTTCTTGGGATTGTAACCATCCAAAATTGGGAGGATAAGACCAAAATTAAACATCTAGACAATGCATAAGAAATGTGTGTCCTGGAAAAAAGATCCTAAGAACCAACACATTGTGTGCTGAGCTGAGGGATGGGATGCCTGAAGGAACCTAAAAGTAAAAATTAAGCACAAACTAATGTCTGCCCTTATTTGAGTTGAGCCCTTAAATCCTGGTCAGGAACCAAAACAAACAGCTGAAACTTCAGATTTCACTATGCAGCACCATGAAATTCTCTGCTTGCATTTCACGTTTGTGTGGCACTAATAGGAGTGGCTGGGCCTGTTTCAAATCCCTGCTCTTTGATGCCTTCATTGCAGACGTGCTGTGAAAATCTGATCCCAGTGGCAGATAATCTTTATTTGAAATTCTTATTCTGAATGTTTTTGTAACTGGTTGTGTATGACAAACCTGATGTATTCTCAGTGATAAAAATCTTCAAGATGTTTTTGTAACATAATCCTGTGCATGAAACTGTAATCTGCCCTTGCCCTCTATTTTCTTTTATGCTGTCTCCTAATATATTGATATGCAGGCAGTTCAGCTGGGTATAACTAAAAAGCACAATTACATGTTTTTAAATAGATCTCCTGAAATTAAGGATTGCAAAATTAGCATGAAGGCTGTCTTTTCAGATTGGACAGCATGAAGAACTTCTACATGGCAAGTGTAGAAGTTGTGAGACAAACCTAGTGTATACTTTAAAAAAATTATGATGAGTAAAAAACAACATAAATGAAAGTATTACAGAATCCCAGTAAGAACATCTTGTTTGTAGATCTGTTTTTGTTATGAGTGTAGTCAATAAGAAAATACTGCCAGTTTGCTGAGACACTCAAGTGTTAAAGCAGCCAGCATTACAGCAATTACTGTTAGTTTCAGAATAGATGCCTTAAGTCAGAATTATAAAATTGGTAAAAGTGTCTTTTAAGGAATTGTGGGCTGAAGACCCTGTATCAGAAACAGTGGGGGTGGTTAAAATGTTTTTACTTATTTCAGTAGGGACAGGGAAAGAGGTCATCAGGGTTTGGTTTTCGATCTGTTCAACACCTTTGAGAAGGGAGAGGCTCTGCTGAGCAGTGACTCTGAGTAGGGAATAGTCTGTCACCCTGTTTCACCTTTGTGAGCCTGAAACCAGATTTTTTTTTGATGGTGTTGTAAAAGCACTTCATTCTCTGCCCCGGCCAACAAGTGTTAACAACACTGAAAGAATTTCAGCGTGTAATGTCGAAAAGCAGCACCCACCCTCTTGAGTCCATTCCTACTCAAGGTCACTGTGTGGGGCTTTCAGGCTTCCAGAGCCACAGCAGAGAAGAGTATTCCCACCTGGATAACGAGGAGGAGCAGAGGAAATAACCTCAGACTCCTCCTGACCAGGGTCAGTTTGCCCTTCAGGACTTACATGGTCAGGTATGATCCCATTTTCCATTTGAGTCCAACAGAATAGATTCAAGCCTGTGCATTAACATTAATGAGATTTAATTAACCAACAGGAGTGATCACCCCACCCACCAGCAGTTCCTCGGGCCAGGGGCTGGGTTTTGTCTGTAGCAAACCAACCATAAAACCAAAGCAGTATAAAAGATATACTTTCTTACAGTGGAAATGATATTTCTATTTCATAAGCAGAGATCATATGCTGGCTATGAAGCTATTTTTTATTTTAATACCTTCTTATAAAACTAATGGATAGGAGTTTCATAAATTGCAGCCCAATTCCAACCATGCTCATATAATATTGACTTTAAAAAGTGCAGCATCTGTATCATTTGTTGAAATAATTTTAGTTCAAAATTTAAACTAATATTACAAAGTACTGCATTTCGACCTAAAGTGTTTCATGACAAGAATCCAGTAGCCAATAAATGAAAAACAACATTTCAGAATGGTAGAAAGGAAGAAGGATAGAAATTGTTCTGGGGTAATGGAATAGTATATTCCAGTATGCTGCAGCCTTTTCCTCATCTAAAAGTGATATGACTGTAGAAATAGAGAGAAATTTCTTCAAAATCAGGTTATCAATAAAACAGTAAGTCCTCAATGATGCTTATTGTGAGGACTCACTCATGAAAAAGTGTTTTTTTATTAGTTAAGTGATAACTCCTCAATCTCAGAGAGTCCTTGTCTTCTCCTTAGATGAAAGAATAGCCCATTTATTTTGCTGCTGAGGTATATCTGTAATAGGTGTACATGGATATTGCATGTGTGTACTCTGAGATATAGTTTTACTTCATCTGTTTTAAATTATCCCAGATAAGCAATAAAATAATCTCCATGTTGCTACCATCAGATGTGATCCATCCACATTTGTGTGCCTACTGCTTTAGAACAATCAAACTCTGAATGGAGAACATTTACTTTTTTGTGACAAAACAGTTCTCATTTCTAAATGGCCGAATAAATAACGATACATTTGCATCTGACTGGGGTTTTTTTAAATTTATTCAAAGCACTTAATTGACAAAGTCATTCTTCTACTGGCTTATTTCAGCTGTGTGTATACAAACAAACTTCATGAAATCGAAATACGTGGAAAAAAAGATATCACTAAAGATTATCTATTCGGTTATATTTTCTATATTTTATAAGATATGTGAAATGTAACACAATTTTATTTTTTTTAATTAATTAAAACAGTACTGACAGTTGTACACTATGGCAAACTGGCAGACTTTTAATCACAGCTTTGCAAAACATCCAAGGCAACAAAAAATACCGAACAAAAATTCACTGGCTTCTTCTCAAATTAGCTTATTTTTACAATGTATCATGATTCTAAGGGGTTTCTTTTTTGGTTTTTTAATAACAGCTTTACAACACAAAGGTGAAGGTAGCATAATTTTTAATTTTTTTTTTTTAATTCCCTCTCTAAAGTGTTTCCTCGAGATACTATTTTGAGGAATCTATTTTTAATAACATTGTGGCACCTGTCAAGGTGCCAGCATTTCTTAATCATTCAGATTTCACTTTTTAAAACTACTGATTAGTGCCCTCTGTTAGAAAAATGAACCTGACATAAACAGATGAGCCCAGTCTAAATCTGATTATAGTCCTGGTTCCGTGTACTTCAGTGAAGTTCACTCTGGCTTCACCCAGTATAGGAGCCAATGGTCGACACGAAGGGTGCATATAAAAATTATTGATCAGATTTTTAGCTGCTCATGAAGTGTTTGAGCCTCTAACTGCAGATGCACTCTCAGATTTTCAGGTGCAAAGTGAGAGGCAGGAGCTGCAGATCCAACTCTTTATATTTCGGAATAAAATGTGTCGTTTTGTTCTGCTTTGTGAATGCCAGACCTGTTGGGAATTCAATTATAAACCATATTCTAGATCCTGTTGGTAATCCCCCAGCACTGTGCCATGCTCGAGACAGGAATTCAGTCCCAGGGCTTAAAAGGATGCAGAGGAGCACTCTGCAGACAAAAGGCTAAATACTTATATTTATGCAGCTGGGAAGCTTGATTAGACTCAGTGGAATAAGTGCTTTGCTACATAAGTTTTAAGTGTCATTAAAAAGCAAAATTGATCCAATAACTTGGAGAAAAAGTTCCTTTTTCTTTTCTTTGTTCTCACTTCATATAAGGAGAACATTCCCTTGTACTGGCAGAGGTTGGGGCTGAGCACACTATGCCCTTTCATATTTGGGTATTGCTCTGTCATGAGAGGACTTGACAAATGAGTTTTTCATAGAAAGACTGTGTGTAATGTAAGGAATTATATAAATACAATCAAAGCAAAAAAAAAAAAAAAATATATATAAGTAGTTAAAGAAAATGTAGTAACTTTCACTGTTACATATCTTGTTTTTAATATAATTTATTGACCTTAGCATGAAACAACATTATTGGAATTTAATTTGTCAGTTCAACTTTTTTCCTATTTTTTACAAGTATCTCCGGAATAGTAAACAATTCATATAAGAACAACTTTCTTCCACCTGTCTTTGTTACATCACTTGATTCCCTACCTCTTCCCTTCCTGTCACCTATATCCCATGAAATTCTGAGCTGAATGCCAAGTTTTAACACCTGCTGTTGGAATTGGATTTTCAAAAGGTTTTGGAGCTAATGTAATAATTAAGATCATCAGACATCTCCATCAGCTGAGTGTTGCAGACTTTGTGGTTTCCCAGTTCCCCTAAGCCCATCTGGAGTGAGCAGGATTAAGTTCGATCTGGCTGAAA
This sequence comes from Orthonyx spaldingii, assembly GCA_013397795.1. NCBI lineage: Eukaryota > Metazoa > Chordata > Aves > Passeriformes > Orthonychidae > Orthonyx > Orthonyx spaldingii. Next base: position 493,299 of record VZTJ01002531.1, on the reverse strand, counting down.
AGTAATCATTTGGGTTTGCTGTTGGTTTTCCTCTAGGCTTTGTTGTGTTTTCAGCTCTCAGATCTGATTTGCCATACGAGCTTCAGTGCCCGTGGAAAGAGGAGAGTGAAAAGTGCACGTGGAGCGTGGCACAGGAGTTATTCCAGCGACAGCATAACTTCTGTTAGGCTTTGAAATCTGAACTGAGAGGGTGTTAAAATTGGCCTGGGGAGGATTAGTTCTTTGCGTACACTGTGGCAAGTTGATTCCTAGGTCTGCTTAAAATGCATGCCTTAAATTTAAATAGTCCTTTCCACGTCTGTTGTTGATGTTATTCGAATAGAATTGTGGAAGAATCGTGGCTAAACATGCCATATAATGACAAGTTGCTGTTTTTACAAAAAAAAACCCAACAACCAAGGTGCTTTGTGGATAGAGTGTGACTTATTTTGAACTTTGAAGGACAACATGAGAAACAGATTACAAAGCCTTTTATGAAACTCATTATTACATCTGGACTTCAAGAACTCACTGTAGAAGTTCTGAATGGAATTTATAAAACATGATTAAGAGTTAATGTGCGAGGGCTGTGTGTGTAATTTTAAATTCTGATGCTAACATCTGAGCCCCAAAACTGTGATTTAGAAATAAATCTATTGCTTGTACTGGCAAAGTACATGGGAAAAATCAAAAACTAATCAAAACTTTATTTAGGTTTTACTGGTAAAATTTACTTATCTGTTATGGTTTGTATAAACCTGTTGTGGGGTTTGTAAATGGACTTTCAGATCAGTAAATCCATTTGGACAATATCTGCTGAAAACCTAAGGGATATGCATTACTTGGCATTTAAGGAAGTCTATGCTTTAGTGAAATTCCCAAAAATGCTTTCCTGTTTTAGTGGTGGCAGTCTTTATGGTGAGTTACTGAAAACTGAGCTCTGTGAAAGCAGATTTGCATCTCCCAGTTTTATTGGGTAGCCACGGTTTTTATTTACCACTAATAACCTGGTTTCATAATGCAGCTTTAGTGTTGCTCAGTACCTAAAGAAAAATTAGTTCCCGTTCTCTGTGTTTAAGAAAACTCCTTTTCAGAGTTAAATCAAACACAAAGCTGGTCAAGCTTGACTTGCACCGTGGTTTGCTGTTTAGTTACTCAGATTCCAGTGTTTTGGTTGTGTGCTTTTCATTTTTTTACAAACCGTGTCACTTGCCACAAGCTGTAGTGAAATAATCGCAGTTTATCTAATTGGGGAAATTACATGAATAAATGAAAGACAAATTGATAGCAGGTTTTTTAACAGAAAGCTGTGTGTTCGAGGGTGCAGGTTTTGGTTTGAATGGCAGTGCCAGATGATAATTTGCTCCAGCCAGGTTATCAGGTACAGAGTAGAGAGTGGCCTATACAGCCATTTAAAGGTTTTTGCTTTCCCATTCTGGGTAGCCAAGAAAAGGACTGTCACCAGGAGGACAAAGCTGGTGGAAGGGCCAGAACACAGGTCCTGTGAGGAGCAGCTGAGGGCTTTGAGGTTGTTGGGAGAAAAGGAGGCTGAAGGGCTCATCCAGAGACAGGACCTGTGGCAATGGTGCTGAGCTCTGCCAAGGGAGGCTTAGGCTGGATGTTACAACACATTTCTTTACCAAGGGGTTGGTCAGACACTGCAACAGCCTTCCTAGAGATGTCCTTGTTGCCCCAAGCCTGTCAGTGTTTAAAAGGCATCAGTACAATGCCCTTAACAACACTCTTCAACCTGGTCAGCCCTGAGTTGGCCTGGCAGTCACACAGAATGGGCCTTGTAGGTCCTTTCCAACTGAAATAGTCAATTCCATTCTATTCTCTGAGCATGCCTTCTGCTAGGCTTGTTCTTTAACACTGTTCACAAGTCTGGAAAGGTTTGACAATGAGTTTTACACCAGCTCTGTGAAGTCTCATGATTTATAATCTGGTTACCCAGCACACAGAACATGTTTTTAATAATTGACTCTAGAAATTTGCTTGTTCCAAACGTCAGCACTAAGCAGATTATACAAAGCAAAAGGGCTAAACTCGTAGTGAGAAACACATTTTGTATCTCTCCTTCATCATAGCTTTTATTTAAAATGACAGCCAAGTGAAATGCAGTTAGTTTGCCATGTCAGAGGTCACATTGCATGAGGTGAAAGCACAGCACACAGTGCTGCAAAGTTCCTGGGAATTTCTGCATTCCTCTTCCGCTGGTTCATGGGAACTTCCTTCTGCAAGAAAGAGCCATGATCCTACAGCAGCGCTCTGATCTCAATCGATACCTTTATCTTGGCTTAAAAACTAATAATTCATACAGTCTCCAGTATTAACAGCTGCCATTCCTAACAGCTCTACTGTAATAAGAAAAAGCAACATGGTAATGAATAAGAGAATGTAAAATTATATGAGCACATTAAGACAGGTATGTCTGCTAGAATCAAAGATCTGATATGAGGAGCTGTCTAGCAACTATTGTAAATACAATAAAAACAGAGTTGCAGTGAAAGAATGTGAATAACAGGAGTGTGTCTTTACTACGTGGCTGGCAAGAAAGGAGTAAATTTGAATTTAAATTAACACAGCCTGCAGAAGATCCTGAGTTAAATAATGAGAATTTTGGTATTAATAATTTTCACATAGCCAAGAAATGGTTTAAAATTGAATATCTGGTCTCCCTGGCCAATTCAAATTTGAATACTATTTATCTTTTGTGAAAGTGTGATCCTAGAAAAAGTACTTCTCAGCTAGGAAAAGAGCACTTAATGAGAAATACATGATAGAATCATTGACTGAATCCCTCTATACAGCACAGTTTGATTTTGGGGTAATTGCGGGGTGAGGTCAGGCCTTTACATAAATATCATCTTTTCTAAAAGAGATGAAGAAAATGGGCCCACAGAAAGATTCTGTCTCAGCTGACATGAGTGATATTCTTCTGAACTTGGAGCTCCAGCCAGTGCACTCCTTTTGATTGACATATCTAAGGGAAAATTTAAGCTTTTTTCTTCCTTTTTTCTTGAGATAAACTGAACAAACTTGCAGCTGACAGGATCTCATATGAGATCCTAATGAGGCAAAGAGAATGAAACATTTCTTTTTATGCTGAAGTGCCAAAAATGTAATGACATTGTATCGTGGTTTCCAAAAAAATATAAAGATAAAAAAACTTGCTTGTAACTCAATAGATATTTTGCATAATGTGGTGGACTGAAAACTGAATGCTGAGGAAACGAGTAAATCAAACTTCTCTGTCTCATCTCATTTTTTTTCTTTTTCCACACCAGGTTGGGAACCTTTCATTTGCGTTCCCTTTCTCTTACGGGAAGAAAATCTCTGTCCATAGTAAAATCTCACAGGAGATGGGAGAACCAATTATTTGGCAATATGGAACTATTTCTAATTGTTTTCTAACTAATAAATTCTTTTCCACATAAAGTATGCTACACTTATATTTTCAAGTGCTTATCTAAACCAGCCTATCTCAGAAATTCTGTCTTCTAAATGCTTCATTTATATCACTTCATTTTAAAATGAGCACTATCCTAAATTAGTAAGTTATTTGCTGTTCCAAACAGCCCTACTATATCAATCAAACCCACATAAAAATAGCAAACTGTGAAAAAAAATGAAGTAGTCCAAATACGAAGTACATTTGCTAAAGTAGCAATTTTTAAATAAATAAATAAAATTAGGAATTTCACTTCAAAACTTTAAAACATCTTTCACTGGAAAAATTTTTATGATTCAATTTAAAAAACCTCCATCAATTATTGAAAATTTCTTCACAAAAGTTTCCATTTTGCCTTGTTATAGTAAACTGGCAGTGCAGTGTTGACGTGATTGTTCTTTACTCCTCTAAGAATATTGCTATATTTCTTTGAAAGGCTCGTCTTCCACTGATTCTCTGTTGAAAATTGGATCACTACTGCTTATGTCTAGAGATTTGAAAGGATGAAACCCCACACAGAAATATTGCAGCACTCTTCTCTGCTGTGTCAGAAGTAAACAAACTCACAAGACACAGCCACAGTAGCAAAGAAGAGAGCAGGAGGGTGACAGCTGAAAGAGATCAGGGTGGGATTGGATATTAGGAAGAAATTCTTCCCTGTGACGGTAGTGAGACCCTGGTGCAAGTTTCCAGAGAAGCTGTGGCTGCCCCTGGATCCCTGGAATTGTCCAAGGCTAGGTTGGATGGGGCCTGAAGCAGCCTGGGACGGTGGAAGGTGTCCCTGCCCATGGCAGGGGGGTGGAACGAGATGAACTCTATAACACATTTGATTACAGTCCACCTTAGAGACCTTACTTCTTTCCAAATTACAGTATGGCGTTAACAGATAAGATGCATTTTTAATGGAAGAATTCCATTTCAAATCTTGTTTCTTGTTACCTGGCACAATTTTTAATTAATCTGTATTTTTCTGGAGAAGGCAGGATACTCTAGAGCCATTGGTTTTTCTTAGCTAAACAGAAGGAAACAAAAATAAATCTTAAAATACTTGGGTACGGCCAATGTCTGAATCCACAGCAAGTGCTTTTATCCCATCGTACCGTTAGAGTTATTCAATCATCAGTCTCTCATTGCCTAGGTATCACAAAGGAGATTCAGATACATATCCTAAACATACCAGGAAAGGTAATTCACTATTGCAGGTTAATTAGACAGAAATCTCTGTACTTATTACTGGAGACTGGATCTCCAAATTCATGTTTGAGGAATCTACACAGCACTTCAGGTATTGCAACCTGGTTGTACTGCCTGTCTTTTTTAGTTGCTTATCTACAGCATCTCATAGTGACTATAAATGTTCTGGGACACTACAAAACATCTCCATTGACAGGCCAGAAGCTGGGCTGCTTGGTCATGTGTAAGGATGCCTTGTAAGCAGAACTCTCAAGAAGCTGCTAATGAGCATTTTCCATATTCTTATTGCCCTTTATTTCTTCCTGCTTTCATATTGTCTAGTGTAATCAGTTAAAGGTGTGTAAATTGCATTCAAACAGAGGATGGAAATTTAGAATACCTTGCATAATCACATTTCTCATCAGTACATTACCTGCAAGTTATGTTCCAGACCCTCAGATAGTCTCACCTTAATTTTTAAACAGCAACTTCAAAGGGACAAAACACACAGAGAACCCTCCTTCAGAATAGCCCTACACTGTGAAAGATTGCTTTAATTTAATTTCCTTGTGAACAACTTAAGGTGTAAATTTAATTTCTCTGTAAAGAGTTTAATGTGTAAGGTTACTTTTGCATTTATTTTTTTTTTTTTTAATTTGGGTTATGTTTGTCCACAATCTTTTTCGGGCACTCGGTGCATTTCTGTTGGAGGCAGTTGGCAGGGTATTAACCTGAGGAGAACTCTACTTTAGAGCTCAGCTTCTTCTCCATCACAACACAGGTCTTGTGTGTCACTCGTAGGAGAAATATGGAAGCAGTTGTGAAAAACTGGAAAGTAAACAGGAAGAAATACAGCCGTTTGATTTACAGGTTGACACTTGTCGTTTCTATGAGGAGGCAGAGAGAAAACAGTGAATTTCCAAAGGTTGTAAGAGTTGAAGGCAGTACTTTTTAAAAATTTCTATTCTCAGCTTGGACAGGTCCCTAAATTTTCATAGAAACTCTAGAAAACATGTCCTTGTTATTAAGCTAACTATTTCTACCAACTTTTGAGTTTTATTTGAGCATGTGAAGAAATACAGCCTTTTTGGAGGGAAACTAACCAATGCTTAGTACTTACACAAGGAAATTTCTTTTCTAACCTTTGAGTCCTTGTTAATTCACTGAAACCTTTCTTAATTAGAAGAAGAAAAAAAAATATAGTGACCATTCATTTTCCTCAATCTTTGCCTGAGCATTTCAGAACTACTTGAACTTAAGCTAATCAGCTCATTAGCAGAGTTCTAATTTTTGGATGTATGATCTCCCTGTATTTTCTGAAAAACAGAACAAAGCATTGGGGGTATAGACTGTAAAATCCTGCAGTCTCCTCTGATCCATAACTGTGTTTTTTGGACTACTTTTACCATAATTTCCATAGCTGTAGTGGACTTTCAAGCTTCCATTCTTGTATGACTAGGTAAGTAATAAAATTGTTGAAGTGTGACTTGGAGAATGAGCAGCCAGTAACTTTAAATTTACTGTCTGTTCTCATAATCTTAGCTTTCAAAGTGCCTCAAAAGGCAGCAAAACTAGAAATCATGCTTTCAGAGTCCATGTAGGCATTACTTGAGATGATCTTGAGTCATGTGGTTTTAATAGGAAGATTTTTGATGTTAGGAAAGAAGCTCTTGCTCAGCTTCAGTTTGGGTGATTTAGTCCACTGAGTTGTGTTGCTTTTCTTGCTAGGCTTAGTGGTTTTAATCCAAAGAAAGTAATGAAGAGAAAAATGCAAGACACATCCTTTACACTGCTAAACAACCACAGTAATATGTTTTGAAAATGTATTGAGCTGCCTAATCCCAAGCTCATGGAAACCGAATGCAGATTGATAGCAGTGGGATGTAATTAGCCTTTGCTGACTTTTTTTTTTTTTTTTAACCCATGTGAGTTAAATAAGATCAGTTTTCCTGAGAAGCAGATAGTGACGGAAGGGATGACCATATCAGAGCTGAGATAAGAGGCAAGGTTGCCTGGTGTCCACTCACATCTTTGCGCCAATAGTTGCTTTTGAAAAGTTATTCCAAAGTTCAGAATCCATTTTCAGAGGGGTTGGTGGCACTGGCAGATAAGCAGAGTGGGATCTTGCTGACTCCCTCCCTTTTAGTTCCCAGCTTTATTTAGCGACCTGCCATCTGACCTGGGGTAGGGAAACACATACTCCAGCTAACATCTGCAGCAATACAAGACGATTCTTTTTAGTGGACTAAAGCCTTTTAGTGGGCTAAATTAATTCTATATTTTTGGGGTTTCTTCCAAGTCAAGCTTCAGTCACACTGAGCCGTAAGAAACAAGAGACAAGACTGTGTTAAGAGTTCTGCTGACCTTCATTGTTTAAAATAATGCTTGTACGTCGTGCAGATGACTACACATAGATTTTTTTATTTGCATTAGCCTAGACAGACTTTGTGACACGCTGCTGACTTTCTTTCCCCTCAAATACGAGTTCAGAATGAAAATAAAATACCGTGGATGAGATACTGTGAACCATTATGATAAGTCATGCTAATTGAAGTTAGATTTCAGGATTTATGAATTATCTCTGCTCATTAGATTAAACTAAAGAACTTTGAGGTCATTTAGTCCATTCGTGCTGGTACAATATACTCTCTTTCTTTCTTCCTGGGTTGTATTTAACTACAAAGAGAAAAGTCTTGTGCTGCTGTATTTGATGAACTGTTCCACAATCCAGAATGACTTCTCACAAAGTTTTTTTTCTTTCTCTTGTTCAGTAGAAATAGTTTTTCCTTAATTACATCACTTTTGGTTGTTTCTTTCAATTTTTACTTGGAAACTTGAATTTCCTGTAACCACTGTGTTCTTAATTCCTTTGGTAGAAGAATCCTTTATTTTGAGATCAAAGGATTCTGATATACATTAGCACTTTAATTATAAGCTACAGAATGATAACTGAGTGAATAGGGTGAAGGCTTTTTTAGGCTAGCAGGGCTGACAATTAAAAAGGCATTTTCATGATGTGCAGCGTAGCCTATTCTTTTTTTGTTAAATATGGCTATTATTGTAAATGAAGATTAATAATCACGAAAAACTACTGGGCTCTTTTAATGTGATACTCTGCACAAATAAACCCCTCAGCTTAGAAGGTGCTGGTGCCCCCCTTCATCCCCTCTTTTGCAAATGTCAGTTGTTACTTGAGCAGAGTAAGCAGAAAAGGCAATTAAACTCTGTGTCTTCAGTCAAGTTTAACCTCTGTCTCAGGGACTTAGGAGTTTTGTGCAGAGAATTGCTGGGGGACTGGAAGTAAAGTAAATATTAACAAATCAGCATAATGTAGTGGTCTAATCTAATATCGTGTCCAGACTCTGCTGTTCTCAGAACAGAAAATATAAATATTTGTGAACGGACAGACACAGTGATGCCTCCAGTCTCCCTTGGGACAGCCCCATGGACTGAGACCCTCAGCAGGACCCAACTAGCAGTGCTTAAAAACTGCAAGATTTAGTGCCATTTCCAACTTTCCTCTTTCAAATATCTTGAGAGGTCAGTATTGATACAGTGAAATGGAGTTTAAATGGTGTTAAGAAACTTGCAGTTTGTTACTTGTTACCTACTCATTTTGCCTAATGAGTGAATTCTAAAATCTGTCATTTTCTAAAATTTGTCTGTAAGTACAAACTATATTTTAATTTTTTTTCTTTAAACCCGGTGTAAAATATACATTCTGATCATTTCCTCATTCCAGAAATGTCCTATATAATTACTGTTGGATGAGGCTTGGATGAATATATTGTTCATTAGGGTTCAGAAGTTGTTACAGCATTATCCTGTACCCAAAAGATCAGAAAAACCTGGGGAGCTTTTTAGTTTTTCTGAAAATACAAGTGAAAAACTTTAAAATGCATTTTGTGTTTTTAATGTATGATGTAGACATAGTGCAGTAACTTATACACATTTCACTCTGGTATCAAAATTCTTTTGAAGATTATTTTTACTGAGTCTAAAGGTCTTCAGAGTACATCAAATGCCCATACACATTGCCTTTCTACTGGCTGGGGGAGGGGGACTTCTCCGAGTCTAGAAAGTCTTAATGTATTTTTAAGTATGAAAATTAATTTTATCTGTAATTGCATCTGTCTTCAATTTTAACATATGGAAGAGTTTGGGATGAGTTTTTCTCTGATCTGTGACTTGAAGTGCACTTACACACGTGCATGCATATATCACTTTGGGTGCAGTCAGTGCTCCCACTAATTTATTTGTTCACTATGGGTCAGTGCCATATTCTGCAGCACTTTTTCAGTTTGGGGGACAATTTATTCGGAGTTTTGTGTAACATGGGGGAATTCTGCTGAGTGCACACTGATTACACTATGCTGAAGGACATTTTAGGATTCTGATACATTTTCATTCTATGGAGTTCTTTTAATTCCATCCTTTTCTCCCTGCCCTTGTGATCAAACCATTTCTCTGCATTGTAATTGTCTCTTTGTCTTGACGTATTTGCCTTGCAAGTATTTTTTCCTCCTGTGATCCATCTTTAGTGTTGTGTCAAAGTGATGTTCCTCAGCTGTCCTTTTAATTTTGCCATCTCCTCTTTCAGACATTGCCCAGGCTCCTGTTGATGTTGTGCAGCAAATTCCAGCTTGGTTTTTTTCTAAGTAGTTCACCTTTTTCAGACTCCGTCCCTTTCACTCTCCAGACTCTTCAACTACTTCCCTTTCATCATCTTGCCTTTCGCTGCAGTGATCAGATCTTCACCCTTGTTGTCCTTATGTTTGGAACAGCAAGCAGTAACATTTCCTGCAGTATTGTAATATTATATTCTTTTAAAATGTGCTTCTCTGTAATATCTGTTTCCATCAGATCATGCTGCCTTTGTCCTTTTAATACAGAACCCACATAAAGTGGAATGAAATGGCCATCATAATTTAATGATCTTAGTAACAGGTGTATGATTACAGACCCAGATGTGCTAATAAATCTGAATTTTACCTTCAGGTACTTTGAGCTTTACTGCTAGGGTTCCTTATGAATTTCAAGGGGCCATTCTATGATCTGAGTTTTCTTTCTCTGTTTTATATAAATATTCTGTAATGAGAAAGATTATTTATTAGGTCTTTATTCAATGTTTTTCAGGGACAAGTTAGGAAGATGAGGGAGTTTCTTTTTCAGGTAAAATGGCAGCCTCAGGAGCATGCCAGCTAATTATAAAATACTTCAGTAGGTTCATCAAACTGACCTGGGATTTCCCAACACTCAAAGAGTTTGTCAGACTTGGCATTTTCCCCAAGCCTGAGGGGAGGTTGCTCAGGCCCAAACATATTCATCTTTAATTCATGTTTTCTTTTTAAAATAAAACAACCAACCTTACCCCACCTTTATTTGTGAAGTTATACTGTTTAATTACAGATCTCCTTTGGAGGTGTAAATATCAAATTATTATTGTAAGTCAACTGATTACTTATTTTAGTTCCACTGAAGATTGAATGTTCTGATGTGAAAAACAGTGTGAAAAAATTCACAGAAATTCCACCTTTGAATTCTGATATGAGTAAGAAGCTTAAATACTTTTCTGGCTTGGTAAACACTATGCAACTAAATCCAAGAGGAGAATCTAACCCTAATTGAAGTAATTGCCTAAGAAGGAAATTGAGCCTCCTTGTGAATGTTGCAGCATGTACTGGTGTCTGGGGGTAGCCCCAGTGAATTCTCCCCTGAGGTAGAATGTCCCTTTTAATGTTGATGGGTCTTTTCTGTGAGCTCTGTGATGTATTTTCAGCTTCCCTTGGATCCTCAGCACTGTGGTTCACTGGTGTCTCTCCCTCAGGGCCAGTCTGTCGAGTTTAATGAACTGTCGGTGCTCCAATCCTGACTGATTAGAGTGACCTAAGTGGAAAAATTTGTTGTACCTTTGCATCAAGAGGTGGCAAGAGAGAAAAGAGCAATATTTTCTCTGTATAACCATTAAATATCTCAGCTTTTCTGAGTTTGAGAGGTTAGGGAGACTGTAATACATAATGTCATTAATCTTTCCATAATGCTTATTCTGTTGAGTATGCTGAATTGACTGTCCAAGTTTGACAAGTTCCTCAAGGAACTATTTCCTCAACCCATCATGCATGATTTTCTTCAGGTGTTTCAATTCCTAAATTCAATTTCTTTCTTTCATTGTCCCTGGTTCTCCCTAAATTATGTCAAGGACTGGCTACTGCCTAGCATATATTCTTCTTTCAGTGTGGCCACTTAGAAGACATAATTGCAAATAAAATTTAGGCTAAACAGAGTATAGTTCGAGGCTTCTCTAAAAGCATTTCCTCATCCTCGTCTCACAATCTCCACAGTCAGGTCTGACGCATTTTGAAGGTCATGCAATGCGAAATTTAAGGATGGTGGTATATTAATGGCACCTCAGTGTCCTGATATCGTGATCATTAATGTTGAAAAACTGTATAAATGAAATGGAGACATATGAGGAAAGGTAGAAGAAAAATGTATTGTCACAATAATGGAAGAAAAATAATAATGAACATCAAGGAGAATGACTGTTCGGTGCTGAAGCAGATTATGTGCATTATTTTAATTAAGAGTGCTTAATAGTACATATGGTTTCCCTTGAATAATAATTGCATGCTGATGAAGTATGATTAGAGACTTTTTTTTTTTTTTTGGAGTTCAATTAAATCAAATCCATTTCTGTAAAAGGAGAGTGATTAAAAAGATGATATCAAGGTCTAAACTGAAGGCTGTGGTCGAAGCTTCCTATTGCAGATTTCTTTATTATTGCATTCCTCTGATGACTATTATCTAGTTTTTAACAATGCCACAAGTTTCAGACCGAGTCCTGTAGATTCAGTGGAAGAAGTGGCTTTACAGATCAAGTAGAAAGTTAGGAAGTATTTGGATGTCCTTGAATGTGTGATCCTGGGATTGTTTCCAGTCCAGGAAGACTCTCGGTTCATGCATGTATCTTGAAGCGTGTGAGGAGATAGCTTGATTAATTAGGGCTGTAAGGCAACATACTGTTTTCTGGGCTGATCTGTTTCTGTAGAGTGCCTGTGAACCTGGGTGATTAAATGCAGACTTGCACTGCTGCTTTTTTTATCTGTAAGTCATTACTGTCTGCCTTGGAAGGCTCCGCGACCGGCAGGGCCCAGCCAACTGTCTGGCAACTGCTAACAAAATTATCAATTATCTTGTTGAGTCCCATCATCTTGTGCTTTGATTATCCTGTGAGTAAGGAGGGCTGCTTGTGCTAACATCCTGATTGGCGTCCTAAACACACACAAAAGGCAGGGAAAGGGAATGACATTCATTAACTGGGAGCAAACACGGGAAAGGCCATCGGTAGCGTGGAAGATCGTGGTGTCCAGGCTCTAAATCACAGCCTGGTTTGTGGTTTCATACCAGTCCACAGGAATCTGCACTGACGCCTCTTGTCTGGTATTCTGAGAGGACTTCTACTTTCTTTGCTTCAAACTTCCCTTTATAACAAGAAAAAAAAAATACATTTTTTGCATGTGCACTGATAGCTGGCTGCATGTTTTACCCTGCAAATGTCTCTATTACGCAGGCAGATAAAGAAAAGCAAGCTATGTCGTTTTGGTTTAAGGTAGTTAGCGTCTGTCCAAGATGCAATTTCTGTACATGATCATTGTCATTAGAGATCGTTCACTCTGATCTATGGAGATAAATTTTGCTTCATATTTCATTATATATTTCTCTGTGTACCAGAACAATAGCTAAATATGTTTCCTCAGGACTGCCTGTAGCCAGCTCCAGGCAGCTAACGTGGCTTCTTTAAAAAGGATCCAGCACTGCTTCCCTCTCCTCTTCCATACCTGAAGAGGGTCAGAGAATGAAAGCATTTAAGAGGTCATTTCCTGTGCAGTGATGATGTCTGGGTTTCTGGGAATGCTCTGTGCAAATCATTCTGTTTTAAAGCCAACTTTTCAGTGTTTGTCACCCTTAAAACTCGCAGCTGGTAACCGGAGCAACCTGGCTTTAAAGCTGGAGCTAAAAAAGAATTAACACTAGAACAAATTTTTTAAATTCTCGATAAGAAATCCAACACAAGGGTTTGTAAAGCTGTAAAGATTTATATTGTCAGGGTGTGGCCTCCTCACCCAGAGCTCAAGAAGTGCAGAAGACCATTCTGTTACATTCTTTTGCATGCTCATAACCATGCACGCTGGGGAAAAGTCTGACTAACTCTTTTTACAAAGGTTTTAATCTAGTGGCCCTTCTAGAAGTTAATTGAACACTGTCTTTGCACATAGATAGCACTAGAATTTGACATGCGTGAAATACATGAAATTTCATATATGAAATACATGATTAGAAAATCATCTCGAGATTATTGGTGCTTACGGTTATGTGCTCTAAGCTGACTTCATGGCTTGCTGTGTTAGCAACCCTGGGTGTTCTGTGCACACAGAAAGTGGCTCTGCCCCAGTTCCAAATGAACTGGGTTGAGCACAGGTTCAAGTACACAGTGCCAAGCCTAACTCAATAAAGCCATTATCTTGGAAGTGAGTTAATCATCCCTCTTCTCTGCCCCTGCGGTAACAGGAGCATGAGAACTGCCAAAAACGGGCCAGGCTCTGACTGTGTGAGGAGCAGTGTGATGTGGATGGAAGGTAGGAGTGAAAAGAAACTCAGGATAATATCAAGGAGGTATAACCCAGGGCATGGGGGATCATTGCTCACTATAAATTAATGCAATTTAAAATAATTTTTTTTAATAGAACCATATAAAATCCTGAGTTGGAAGGGAGCTACAAGGATCATCAAAGTCCAGCTTAAAAACCCCATAAATCACACCATGATATTAGAAAATTCACATAAATGCATTTAGATACACAAAAAAGTATATATCCCCATATGCTTATAATCTGCAGAGTAGTAGTTTCTACATGAACACAAAAAGCAAAGCAGAGATAAGTGTGAGTTTCTTTTTTGTCCAAGAAACTGAAAGTAGTGGGATGAATGATCGCTCCCAGCTGTGAATGAAATTCATACAAAATGTACTTTCACTGCTCTAAGTGCTGTATATTACTAAATTGGCCAACAAATTAGATTTTAAGCAAATTAATCACTTTAGAGGATACTTTTGACCTTAATTTATCAGTGCCTCAGAACCTCATCATGAGTCATGTAGAAAACGTAGTGTATGATCATGTAAATTGAGATTTGTATTCCAGAGTCAGCCCAAGATACCATAATTCCGGATTATCTTAATATGTAATTTTGGGGATGCCTAGTGCTGTGTGCCACCCTGATACAAACAACTAAATGCTGCTTGCTGTGCTCAGGATACCTGAAGAGAGGGAGAATCCATGTTTTATTCACAATCACTTTTATATACTAATCAGTATTTTCTGTGCTAAGAATAAATAATACAAAAAAATTTTTTTTTTTTTTTTGGGGGGGGAGGTTTGAAATAAAGTGTTTAATATTTGCAAGACCTCACAATTTCCTGGGTCGGAAATAGGTATTTCTGATGAATTACTGTGCTCTGGTTCACCTGCTGTAGCACAGACTTGCTGTACTCCTTTCTCAGAGAGCCCTCTACTGTCCTAAAATACAGCATGTTCCATTGAGTGTCCGATACCCCAAAATATCGTTTGATCTGTGGTGTGAGTACATGCCCTGGTGCCAAGGTAGATTTCAGTATGGAAAAAAAAACCCCAAACAGAAACCAAACACATATGGTACTACTGAATATTTAAGAAATTTGAATTTTTGAAGTTTGACAGCTTTAATGCAAAATAAACACGTTTATGGCCAAATTTCTACTTCTTTGCCTAATCATGGAAATGTGGTTTTCAGAAAGATAGAGACTCAAAGAACTGGTTGGTTTCTCATGTTCCTGCCTCTGACTTTTCTTGTGTTAATCAGTTAACTTTTTTGGAAGGTGATGAATGTAAAAAAAACCAACCTGCTGTGTAGACTGATTCTGCAGGAAATTTTTCCACACTAAATTGAGATCCCACTATTAAAAACGCTCATTAATTTATCATGAGTCTCACGACTGCTGCCATTCATCTGGTAACACTAGGTGCTGAAATTGTTATTGCCAGGGAATCACAGACTTCATTTAAATAAACTCAATTTCTCATGTTTAATTTAAAAAGTCTGATAACATTAAAGAAGTTGGGTGGATGGGGGGGAGCCAGAAGAAGGCATATTCGTGAAATTTTTCTGTATTAGTAAAAATATTTCTTGAATTTTGCAGGGTGGAGAAGGTGGGAAAGGCTGATTATGTTAACATTTGCGATTGCTAATGCTGTAGTTCAGAGAGGGGATCTTAATGTATGCAGATATTCATTCCCTATTTACATGGGTGTGGAGGCTGAAGCTGTTGTTTATAATTGGTTTAATGTCAGAAGATCTCAGCAGGTCACTCTGCTCATCAGTCTGTGTGGGAAGCGAGACCCTTGATGCAAAAGATGAACACCTGAGATTAGACAGTGCAACAGCCAGTCATGAAAGTTAAACCTTTCCACTCACCTTTACAAGAAAAAAAAGGAAAAAAAGTGTTATTTTCAACACAGTTACTGATCCCCCTAAACAGCAGAGAATCTTGCCATGCCCTTTCCTCATCCGTGAAGCCCAGGGGTAATGAGTGAAGGGAGAGGTGCCACGTGTGAGGGCAAACGTGACTTGAAAAAAGTAATGCTGATATCAGAGGAAGTTGAGGCTCAGAGCTGCTCAGTCCCAAAGATTCTTTGGGTCTGTAGGAGGCAGTCTTAGGGCCAGAGGGATGTTGAGTCTGTAATTGGGAATCTACACAGGTCTACCACACTACCATGTTGCATGACCTCTTTTCTCACATGGTTGGTCATGGTTTTGGTGGATTAGCTGCCATGTGTGTGCTGGCTTCCTCTGAAAGTGTCTAGATAGTAAAGTGTTGTTAACATGCATAGAACAATTTTTTTTTTTAAGTACGTTGCAGAAGTGTAGGGCTTGAAATGCAAAGGAGTTGCTGCTGCACAACTCAGGTTTCAAGTAGCTGAGCCTAATTCTTTCCAGCAGGTAAAGCTGGAGTATGGCACTGCTGAAGACAGTGTTTACAGCAAGGATAAACACGGCAGTTTACCTGATTTTTTAAGTTATGTTGTTTGTAACTTGGCGTATGAAGAGATCTGAGATGTCTGTTTAGATTTTAACACTCCTAATGTAACTAAAAATGTCCTAAAGGCTCAGCACTTCCACCCACTGAGGTTTGCATAGCGCAGGCTGGATAACAGCACAGTTTCAAATTTCACTAAACAAAAAACACCCAGAAAGCCCAAGACTGGCGTGTAAACTGCGTTACAGAAACTGCCTGCACACTGCATGCTGATGTTTGTTCTAGCAGATTGATCTCTCTCACGCATAATATTTTCATATCTTCATATCCACTAAATATGTTTTCGTTTTATTCATCTTGCAAGTTTCTGCTGCTATGGCAGAATGGAGGATGGGTGGCCGTGCCTGCCTTGTCAGTGAAACCAGACAGCACTTCAGGCATGTCCCTGCAAGGCAGGCTCAGTAACAGCATCCCCCAAAGCAAACCTGTGTAAGAGAGACTGTGTGGAGCCTTTCACATTTCTCTACCCTGGGCTTAAAGTATTCATATTTTAAAAAATAAATTTTTGTATGCCAGTAGACATGCTTTATGTTGCTAGTAGGCAGCTTGGATGTTTGAGGACGCAAACTTGAAAACTGAGTTTAACTCCCTGAAAAAACAGCTGTCACATACCAAAAAACCTCCAACCAAATCTCTGATGAATCCCCCCAAACCCCATTTTATTTCATTTCCTTATTTGCAGTGTAAAATAGCTTAAAAGATAAAGTATATTATACATAATTTATGTAGAGGAACATACTGTGTGTGTGTTTAATCCAGGTATTATTTTTTTTGTCACAGTCCTTTAGAAAGTGTTGTGGATCCACCTGATATTCCTGAAAACTGGCTTTTATAGTCAAATTAGGCTTGTGGGTAGGCAGAATTGCAAGAATACATAGTTCCTGAATGAATAGTTTGTAAAACTCTGGAAGAGAAAAGAACCTACAACTTCATTTGGAAGTGTCATGTGATACTGAATCATCTTTAGCACCAGCATTTTTGGAAGTTTGTGGGGGTTTTTTTTTATATTTTGGGATCTGCACAATGTCAGAGAGGCAAAGGCAGGGACAGCAATTATTTCCTTCCTACAAAGATGTTTATGCTGTAAGGTAAAAGACCTTGAAAAAATGTTATTTTGGTATAAACCTATTTTAAATATTCATACTTATTTTTCAGAATGCATAGAATCACAGAATGGGTTGAGTTGGAAGGGACCTTCAAGTTTGTCTTTGAGCTTTGCCATGGGCAGAGACAGCTTCCACTATCCCAGGTTGCTCCAAGCCCCGTTCAACCTGGCCTTGGACACTTCCAGGGATGGGGCAGCCACAGCTTCTCTGGGCAACCTCTGCCAGGGCCTCCCTACCCTCACAGGGAAGAAATACAGTATAACTCTACAATTATTGTTACGTTTCATATTAATGCTTACTTTTAAAGTACTTGGGAGTTCACCAAACACATTTTCATTTACTGAAGAATACCTTTCCCACAGCCAAGTGCAGGGGAAGTGTGATTCGTTATTTTTTCTTTTTAAAATAAGAAAATCATTATGGGATGAATTAACATTTGAAGTCTCTTTTCTTAGACTTGATAATTGTGTAAATGTTACATCAATTATTGTGTGTATTGTATGTGTATTATGTATAAATGCTATTTGAGAAAATGTCATTAGTGTTTTAACCACTTCAGTATGGGAATAGAATCAATTACACTCCTTTAGCTTTTCACTTCATGAGAAAATTGTTGTCTTTACTCTTTGCTAAATAATTCTTGCATTTAATAATTCAGTAGTCAGTCTGATCCATTTTTCACCTGGGAGAAGGGGGGCAGAAGCTTGTCTTTATTTTCCATGTATATTCAGTGCTGCACTCGGGGGAATGGTATGTCCAAAAATAAGACTATAAATAAGAAATCAGTAGCCTTTTCTGTCTTGCTGCTTTATGTGGGTTTGATATATGCTTCTGCAGCATTATTACTTACTCTGTTCAAGTCAATGCTCTGAGCTTTCCTTCATGTGATTGATTTCTTCCAGATTAGCCCACAAAGTACGTGATTTAATAAACACCACTGCTACCTGTTTGCTAACACACAGATGTCTGCAGTGTTACACAGAGACTCTATAAAAATTTCCAGAAGTGCTTTAGTCAGTCGTAAGATTTGGATGGTATCACTGTATTTAAATCGGAAAAAGAAAACAGATTTGCTCTTCCATATTCGAAAGCAAACTAAAATTGCTTGGAAGAATTAGAAATAAGGCAAGAACTTATAAAAATGAAGCCAGATTCTGCAGGAGATAATGATAAAAAAGGAAAGTTGCTTACTAGGGTATTGTCCTCTTTAAATGCCACTTTCCTGCCTCAGAAAAGAAGCATTTTTCCTTGCTTTTGTGTTCTTAAACATTGTGCTAACAGATTGTAAAGTATCAGCAGCAAAATATAACTGTTGATGTTCCTTTCTAAAATACCTATGAATATGGATTTGCATTACCATTTAGTGAAAGTTTTTGCAGGAATGGGGTGTCAAGGAAGAATTTAAGTGTTTTGTGTGCTACAGTGCTGTTTGGAGTCCAGTGGGTTTGGGGTCCATGTAGAATCCCACTTCTTATTAGGATGTCATTTCAGTGTCACAGTTGCTTGTCTGTAGCGACTCACAGGGTGCTCATGTTTTGGGCAGTGTATGTTGAAAGAGTTCCATCAGGACATGGAAGGATTTTGTGTGGCATTTTTGGACATTTAGAACCAGACTTTTTACAGTTGATTATGGCTGGATTATATGGACCTGGTTTGGGTACAGTCTTGTACAGGTTTTAGTTTGCCCTAACAGTTTCATTTTTTGCCTTTCCATAATACCTCTCTGGTGTCTCTTAAGACCAGAGTTTTTTGATGCTTTCCAGACACTTTTTGTGCATAATCACTGATAGAAAATATAATGGCCTTTGAGCATTGATGGCCAGAGGAACTGGGAAGTTTGGGAAAGTTTCTTTGTGAGAAGTTACTGTGTAACATTTTAACACAGATGTCCAAACACAGTATTTTTCATCTTGAAGTTCACTCTTAGTTCTTTGTTTTCCCTGATAATGGCCTGACAAGGCATTATTCCTCCCTATATTTTCTCTCTGTATCTATGGTGGGGTTTTTATTTACTTCATGCCTTCTGTGATATTGTTTTCTCTAGAGGTAAATCTCAATAGCTTCAGAGCACACCTGTGCTCAGATGTGGGCTGCAGTCTGATACACAGCATGTTCCCTCAGTCTCTACCCAAACCAGTCTGTGGCCAGGTCATTTCTGCAGTGCTTGCTGAGAAATGTTGTGAGGTTCTATTAATCTTTCTCCAGGAAACTTGTATTTCTGATATTACCCTGCTTTCATCCACTTTCCCGGGAGATGGTTTTCCTTTTCAATTGCTGTACTATCATTTTTAATATTACTAAGGCTTGTTGTCTTTTCCTGCTACTTCCTATTGTAAAATTAAAATGCTACTTTTGGCACAGAAACCGTCATATTGCTTTTGAAGGACAGATATTATTCTTGCTCCCCCAACACCTTGGGAAGAATTGTACAATACGATTCTATTCAGTCCACATTTTTATCAACACGGTCACCATCACCTGCAGCCATCATTCCATTTTAGAGCACAGCCTTACAGGTATTTTTTTCCCTTTTTGCAATATCAAGATATGAAGAAGATGAATGAAAGTTTCTTGCATGTTTTTGTCAGTGTGTTTTTATAGCTCCCATGAACAGTGATGGACTTGGCAGCCTGGAGACTGAAATCCTCTGTTTAATCACAGCTAGGTATAGTTCAGCAGGAAGATGTATTTCTATACACAGCCCCTGTAGCATGTCTAAGCCTCGAGCTGCAGAACTGACCTTCTGTAAGCAGAAAAAAGCTCTCAGGCCGCTCAGCCCCTGCCTTATCTGTGAACTGCTCAAAAAGAAGCATTCATGCCATTGAGTTTTTGTGACAGGTGCTGACGTCTGCTCTGGAGTGGACTGAGAGTTCTCTTTGGGGGATTTCTTTCCCTAAGTTACTGAGAGAAAGCCGTGTTCTCTCCAGTCTGGGAGTTGTACATCTGCGTGCATCGAGTTGTCACATAACACTTCAAAAGGCAGTGGGTTTTCAGGTCAGCCTGCATTTAGCCCTAGGCTTGATCTTCTGATCATTAATGTCTGTGATACTTTATTGTAGTTGTGAAAACTCTCAAAATCTGATAGCTAAGACCAGAGCACTAAGCAAAACTGTAAACTTCATTCCTATGTTTAGAGTATTGAGATATTTTATTTAAAAAGACAGCAAAACTAAGGTCTCTCAGAGACTCCTGCAGCATCCTAAGTCCAGAGAAGACATGCTGCACAGAATTCTTGTGTGTGGTCATAAATTGTATTCTCTGAACATTTTGTAATGTTGTGTAGAAAGGCAATGGCCCTGGTCATATTCCTTTTCATAAATATGTGCTGATGGGGTTTTAATCACATTTCCCTGAAAATCCAATGTAATGAAAACATGTGCTACTCCAAAAGAAGTGCTGGCTATTCAATCTGCTGGAAATCATTTGACTGGTTTTTGGGTCTTTTTGTATTTTTCAGCTAACAGGACAAGTGACTTTGCAAATTGCCACTGATCCAGTTTTGCCGTTTAATGCCCTCGACATCGCGTTAGAAGTTCAGAACAGTCTGAAAGGTAATTTTCCTTAGAGGAATATCATTCTCCATTAATACAGGAGGGGGAAAAGCGTCATCTAATCCCTGATACATATTTTCAACACCTGAGTAGTAGCCAGTGATTATACAAGTTAAACAGGGTCATTATACAATGCTGAATAAAATACAGGTTTTGTTGCTAAATAAAGTCATAAAGTTTTTATATTTCTTCTGATGTTACTTTGTCAATTAAGCAATGGAGATTACCTGTAGTGTCCTAAGACCTTTGAAAAATATTTCTGTTTATAGATTCATGAAACTCTCAGGTTTTTCTGTTAAATAGAGAAGTAAGTTCTATAAAATCACACCCAAACTTCACATATCCTTCAGCAGATTATGAGATCGTATCTCAAATGTAAAGACTTTGCAATCTTGAGGTGCTGCCCCTGCATTTCATTCACTCCCTATGCTATAAAGCACCACTTTTCTGTAACACATGCTCACAGAAGTATGATACCTTTTCTTTAATCTTTGCCATCCATCACTGTGAAGATGTAGGAGTCAGTAGGCAAGTATTGGTCTGGAATCAGTGCTAAAAAGACAAGTAATTTTAGCTCTGTTGTGCCACATAAACATTGGTTTAGTTCAGCCTAAACACAGCAGGGGATCATTGTCAAATGAAAAGTGTGGCTCAGCTGGTATTCCTTCAACTGAGCATGAGATATCTTCTCTTGTTCTTTCTTTTTTTCTTTATTTTGAGTAACGGGAAACGTTGATTTAAACTGACTTTTCTCCTCTAACTTCAGTTAGATCATATCATTTATCTCCACCACTTCAGGGGAGAGAAAATTATTTCCTAGGCTGTAGGGCCAGCAGGATAAATTTTCTCCCAGCTGTTCACTTTTGAGTTTTGTTTAATGATTTTTCTCATGGCTTTCATGTCTCATCTGTCTCTGACTTGTATAAAAGAACAGTTTATTTTCATTTTGGAAAACATTAAGACAATGGTCCTTTTTCAGTTACTTAAATGAGAAGTTGTACTTTTTCATTCATTCTTCAAAGGATTTTATATTGTCCAAACTTTCCAGTTCAAAGTTGGAATGTCTTAGTAAGCAGTTTCCTTTACCAACTCAATGCAAACTGTAAATGTAGAAAAGGTGAAGATAAATCTGCATGGCACATAAAATATTTGTTCATTAGGCTTAATTTTGTGCCTCTGGGATCTGTTTCAGCCAATTCCTTGAACACAGATTTTATTGCCCGTTGGACTTTCTCACATGCTTGAAGTTAAATTTTGTGTAAATACTTGAGTCGCTGTTCTGCAGCCTCCTGGGTGTAACTGACAAAAGGTTGTGTATACCTTGGTACTTGTTAATCCTGCATTTATTTATGTTTCTAAAGGATTTAACTCTGTGATGTGCTGCGTGTCTGTACTTTAGCTCTGCCAAATTCCATGGGATATTACTCAGCACTTTACAGAGCATTTCTTGCATTCAGGGTAGTGTGGATGGCAAGTTATGTCATCACCAACATGTTCGTGTGGCTCATGGCCTGTTCCTCAGAAGGACAGGGAGGAGGCTGTTAAATGACGTGTGTTCTCTGCCCTTGCACACACCAGAACTCTTGGAAACAAGTCACTGCTTTTGGGTTTATCTGAAAGGAAGGGTTGGGGCTGGAGAGATTTTTTTTTTTGTGCATCTGCTGATGGTCTGATTTTTAACAGGAAACCTTGTGGTCATAAATGGCAGGAGATGGGGGTTCCAAGACTGAAATCCAGGTCCCCAGGGCTAGTCAGGCTGTTGCCTGTCTATTCACAGGTGTGATATTTTAGACAAATTCATAAATAGGTTACTGCTTAAAATATTCTCATTACCTACAGCCTTGCAGTTGTGTGGGATTTGTGCCTTCCATACATTTAAAATCAACCCTTTGCAACCTGAATCAAATGCTTGAATATCTTGCCAGGCCTTGTATCCGATGAAAATCCAGTTTATCTTTTGAGGTAGGGTGCAGACAAGATGTCAAATCTGGTGTGTGAACGATACAAACGGTGCTTTTAAGCACTCCTGTAGAAGTGCTTTGTTTATATATGCAAGTAAAAATGTACAATCATTTGTATAGAAGTATTTTGTATGTATACAAGCATTTTTATCCAGAACATATTTGTGTTTTCTGCTGAAAGCTGAAGCACTGTGCTCCTTGCAGCCTGTCTTTAAAATCTAATGTATGTTACAGCAAGTTTCAGGGGTTGATGATGGAGATTCTCAGGTGTCTCATTAGGATTAAAAGCATTTCTGTGTCTTTGCACCTGACTGTCTCAGCAATAACAAGTTCAGCCACCCAGTTCACAAAAATAAAGGCAGCCAGGTTGATGGTGTCCCTCCCCTGGGTGCTGTTGAAACTGGTGTCATTTATTACTGCCAGTCACTTGGACTCATGCAAACCTTTCAAAAGTGGTGTCTGTGCCCCAGCCCTGAATTGTGGCTGTGCAGCACCAGGCAGGAGAGGTGAGATTCCCCACTCGTGGCTGTCAGCACAGGCTGCTGGAGCAAATTGTAGCCACCTCTGATGGGCACTGGCTGAGAGGGAGAGGCTTATGAAGACAAATTAAGGGTGGATGTGATTTTCTGGTTTTCCAGAAGTGCAAGAGCTGTGATTTAAAGCTCTTTGGCTGATGCAGTGTCAGCTGTGTGTGGCTCCCTATCAGTTAGGCCCTTTCTTCTCCCCAGAATGGATGTTTTACAGATGTTACAGCAGCTGAAGTACTTGGGGTGATAATAGTAGGCAGCACTAGCAGAAGTTTAAAATAATCTGGTTTATGATAAGCCATTTTCAGGAAAGTCAGCGTGACTTTCCACAGCCTTGTCTCTACCCATACATTTCAAAACATCAGGCTAAACTTTCTGTCCTTAGAAAAATCAATACAGAAACATATCTCTCTCATTGACTTGATGGCTGCATGCTCATTGCCTACAGCTATCTGCTGCTCTTCAGCTTGGCATCATTTTAGCTGCTTGACTGTATTTCCCTGATCATTTAGGGTGCTTTTCAGAGTTACTCTCTCCTCCTGTCTGTAATGTTCAGAAAGTTTCCCCTTTTACAGTTCCCACCAGTTATTCTTGACTGCAACAGAGGTGAAAAATGAAACAAATCTGTATATATGACAGAAATACCTCCTTTGTCATGAGAGACTGGCATCTTGTCTTCAGTATCCATTCAAGGTTATTATATATTAGTACCCTTCTTCAGTCTTTAAAAAAAAAATCATGGAAAAATGCATTTTCCATGGACGAGCATTTGGTACTGAAGGGCAAGGATGAGCATCTATTCTGTGAGTAGGCCATAAGTTTCAGCAGCTCTGTACAAAATCATTGATAACTTCATAGAATACTTTGGATTGAAAGGGATCTTTTAAATGCCATCCACTCCAACCCCCCTGCAATGAGCAGGGACTTCTTCCAGTAGATCAGGATGCTCAGAGCCTCGTCCAGCCTGGCACTGAATGTTTCCAGGATGGGGCATCCACCACCTCTCTGGGCAATCCAGTGTTCCACCATCCTCACTGTAAAAAATTTCTTCCTTACACCTAATCTAAATCTAATCTTTGAGTTTAAAACCCTTAGCCCTTGTCCTGTTTCAAAAGTTTGTCCCGGATTTTCTTATAAATGCCCCTTTAAGTATTGAAAGAGCACAATAAAGTCTCCCTGGAGCCTGCTCTTCTCCAGGCTCCTGTGTATTGGCAAGCACATAGTAAAATGTCACAACATTCCTCTTTAACATAATTTCTTTGAAAAAAGACTTGGAGCAACACCACATTAGTTTACTTGGGCTATAGCAGTCATGGTAGCAAAATTGAAGCTGCTGGCAACATATTCTTTGCACTAAGGATGTCTGTGGATTTGTGTTTCTGACCCTTTAGGGTGCTTCCTACAAAGCTTTCCCTTTCAGATTTTCTACTGCCAGGTCTGCTCATCCTACTTTGCAGAGCATGAAGAATTTTCCTTGTGAATACAGCAGCACAGCAGAGCTGATCCTGAATTTGCAAGCTAATCAAAACCCAAAGCAATTTCCCTTCTCTCTTACGTGCAAAAAACATGTTCACATACATGGTGAGCAAGCATCATGCCTTAAAATGCTGATTTTCTGTGCTCTCTCTCCTATAAGTACTTGTAGGCAAGTCCATTCATAGCAGAGGGCACAAGACAATTTAAAAATTTTGAATCTCTAGCTGTGCTTTTCATAAGAGCAATCAGTTACACAGGGAAAGGCTGTTGTATCCAATGTCTGTAAAAATAAATATCTATTTGGTGTAACTTGTTTCTGAGTAGGATCCAGTTACATTTAGCAAGCAATGAAATTCAACAGTGTAATTCCCTGATCAAGAGTGCACATGCTCTTGAGGCACTGTCTTGCATTGGCAATTTTATTTTTATAGCAACTAAACAACTAGCTTAGATGATTCATCATGATTCATACTGGAGACAAAAGGACAAAGAATACAAAATATAATAATGTGGCATTGTTTTCTCTTCAGCAAAGTAACACTCGTGCTTGATTTTTCTCTGTAGAAGCATCACAAGGTGTTTAAGGCATCATTAGTTAATGCAGGGTTTTTGTGAAGAATCATTTGCCCTTCCACTCCCAGCTTCTCAACCTGAGAAAAGCATAAATTCCTTTCCTCTGGTGGTGCAGTTCAGTGTGTTGTGATGCCTGTTCTGTCTCTAGCTGGCTGAGGTGACACTGGCCATACTTGCAGGTTTTTTACTGAAGTATTGAAAAGGGCTTGGGTGTGTGTTTTCTAACAAGTGCTGGTTTAGAGTGTAAAACAAAGACAGAATTGATTTAGGGATTGTGGAGAAGAAGTGAGAGCATTTTATATTTAAAAGGATGGTCTGGTTGGCTTCAGTTCCAAATACAGAAAGATGGATTTTCCCTTTCGCTCACCTTCCCTATTGGAAAGGCGAAGCTGACATTTGCAATTGTTTATATAAGATTCAGAATAAAAATTATGAAAGTTTTATGTTCCTTGGAATGTGAAGTGCTTTGCTGAAGCCAAAGGATTCTTTCTAACAGGGAGAATTTAAACATTTCCATATGGACACAAGTCCCAGGGTAAGGTATGCACAGTGCCTGCATTATATATATGGGAATGGAAAATTCTTCAGCTGCACAGGATGTTTGCTGGAGATTTGAAAATTAAGGATAATGATATTTTGCAAAATATCCCAAATGTACTAAGTTTATATGCTTGGAGAATATTTTTCTGAGGCATCAACCTAACTTAATCAGAATTTAAATTATTCCAGACTCAGAGATATACTAACCCTGTATATCAAGGTACCACCACGCCTGTTATCCATTCCAGTTAGGGAAAGGTGGATTGGTCAAGTGCCATTAGCAAAGAAACCTTGTCCCAAACCAGGGCAGACTTTACCCATCTTCTCTCACTCCTGTTCCCCCAGGGAGCTTCTGTTCATTGCTGAAATTCCTCTTGATATCTCAGGAGATCTGACAGTTTCTTTCACACCAGCGCCTTGTCTCTCCATGTATTCTGGATCATTTCATGTTTTGCTAGATTGGAATGTGCTAGTCAGCTGAATGACAGGAGTATATGGGGATCTGTGAACTCCTCTTCCTTTCCTGGAATGTATCCAATAGCAAATCTCTTCTTCCATATGAGAGAGAGAATATGTTATAATCAGTCGTTTCCTTGGATTTCTTAGTTACACCTGTTTGCTTTTCCATTCCTATTATGTGCTCACCTTTCAGACACACATAAATAATTTGAGAAATGGGTTGGTGTTTGTCCTGATTTTGTCTAGAATAGCGTTAATTTCCTTCCTAGTAGCTGGTGCTGTGTTTTGGATTTAGTATGAGACGAAGGTGGGTAACTCACTGATGTTTCAGTTGTTGCTTAATAGTGCTTACCCTGAGGACTTTCCAGTTCCCTGTGCTCTCCCAGGAAGCTGGGAGGGAGCATGGCCAGGACAGCTGACCTGAGCTGGCCAAAGGGGTTCTGCACACCAGAGAACATCATGCCCAGTGTACAAACTGGGGCAGGGTGGCCAGGGAGGCTGATTGCTGCTGGGGCCAGGCTGAACGTGGCCAGCAGGTGATGACCAATTGTATTGGGCATCACTTGTCTGTCCTGGGTTTTATGTCTCTCTTTTGGTTTTCTCCCTTTTTGATGCTATATTATTACTATTACTACGATTGTTATTATCATCATCATCATTATGTATCAATTATTAAACTGTTCTAATCTCAGCTCATTAGTTTTAACTTTTTGATTCTTCTCCCCAT
This sequence comes from Orthonyx spaldingii, assembly GCA_013397795.1. Classification (NCBI taxonomy): domain Eukaryota; kingdom Metazoa; phylum Chordata; class Aves; order Passeriformes; family Orthonychidae; genus Orthonyx; species Orthonyx spaldingii. The sequence continues at coordinate 466,645 of VZTJ01002531.1, read as the reverse complement.
CCCATCAGGGAAGCCAGAGCGTGTGAGTGAGCAGCTGCATGGTACTTACTGCCCAGCTGAGGTTAAACCATATCAGTGTTCTCCAATTACTATTTGTGATTTTTCCGTGTATATCTTAGACAAGGAAGTTTAAAATTCATTGAACTTGAGTCTTGAACCACTTTCTTGGCTTAATTATCTCAGTCACTAAGGTACTGAAATCACTGAGGTTTGCATATTGAGGCAGAGGTGAGACAGCTCTAGGAGCTCTATGTGGTTTATGTTGATTAAAGCATTATTTGAAAGATCTAAGGATGGGTGGATTTCTTATCAACAGGCAAAATGAATTTTGGCCTTAAAGATAATTTCTGCATCCTGGAAATGTTTGTGCTGACTGATACTGCTTTTGACTTTATATCAGGTTCAGGCTCTGCTTTCTCTCTCTGTGTGCTTGTAAAGATGAAGGCAGCCCATGCACACACTGGGAAAGGAGGCCACGCTCTACACCTGCACGGCAGGTGGGAGGAGGCTGCACATTCACAGTGCTCCAATTCACATTTCTCTTTCTGGACTATGAACAGGAAAATACTGAAATTGTGATAAGCTCCAAAGTGCAGCAGGCTTTTATTCTTTTGCTGTCAGAGTAGGGTTGCTAACAAAGCAATAGTTAACACTCTAAGTTTAAAAAGTTTTGAAAATATCGACCGGATCAGAATATACATTAGGGTATCAATTAAAGCTGGCTCATTGGCATATGACTTAAGTGATTAAGAGGAGCAATTCCACATACCCTCTACAATTGCTGTTAACCTCTAAGATTCTAAAATGTTGAATCAAATTCAATTAAACTCTGCATATTACAGTATTCTACACACAGTCATTATGGAATCCAAGCACAGGCTTTCAGACTTGAGAGCAATAGCATCAAATGGCATTGAATAAACGCAGTCTCAGAAGGAAATGTTGTAGTTCTTGATTTATAACCATTGCTTCCTGCACGCCTGTTTTTCCAATGCTAGATTTCAAGCTGTACCCCCAAATCATTCCTCACAGCTTATTAGATCTTAAAGTATCAGAGCCCAAATTGATCTTTGAGAAACAGATCAGAGGTTACACGGAATGATCTATGGCTTCCCTTGACCCGTTCTGTGCTGCTCACAGGGGAAAAGGAGGCTCAGGTTTTAATTGGACTATTAATTTTGACTTGTAAGCGAGAGTAATAAGTGGCCTGTGAATCACTGGTGACTGTCTTGCTCTCCCTGTTCCCAGGTGATGAAGCAGGCGTTGCTCAGCTGCTGGCAGGGGCATCACGTCTGAGGGACACGGCGGAACTGTTCCAGTCGGACGAGATGCGCCCGGCGAATGACCCCAAGGAGAGAGCTCCTGTCAGAGTCAGGATGCTCAATGATGTGCTCCAAAGCCTGGAGAAAAGCTTCCTGGTTCATCGAGCTCCTCCAGGACTTTACAGGTACGGTGCACAGTGTTCCACACGTTCTGTAGTTGAGCTAAAATGGTGTTCACCACTGCTTGGTTTGCAGAGCTGTGTGAAAAGAAAACCTCAGCGAGTACCCAGGATTAAAGCTACTTTTTTCCTGTCACATCCTCTGTGCAGAAAACATTCATTCATTACAATGCCAGGGGTCATTAGAATGCAGCACTGTAGCGTTTCTGGCATGACATTGCTGCTAACAAGGCGTACGGTGTGATGGCAGCCCAGGCAGCGTGGCACAAACGTGTGTCAGATGGTACAGGAAGCTTTCAGAAGAAGGAAATATTTTGAAGTCTAATACTGCTTGACAAGCTCCACCTATATTTTATTTAAAACTTTGTACAGTTCATTGAAGATTCAGAATTATACAAGATACTCCGTAGCATTATTTAACATATTTAATTATATAGCAGCGTTCTTGGATGCATTTCAGCGAGTTAAAGGCAGTACAGTTCAGTTAATGAGGAGGCCTGAGTCAGTCACTGTTCATAACATCTTGTCTCTGCTTGGAATTATTCCCGATATGTATTCAGCTGCACTTCCCAGGTTGGTTTTAAGATGTCGTAGTCATCCCATCTTTTACTTTCTAAGAAAGAAGTCTGCAGGTCTCTATCTCTCACCAGAACCAACTAAAGTAACAAACCAGTACTTTTTTTCAGTTGATGGGAAAGATTATCCAATGTTTCATGCGAGGGATGGTGTAAAGTGGACATAAAACAGACACGTGGTAGAGGTAGGGAGTGAAAGCAGAAAGCTCCAGCAACAGGGGGAAGAGATGCTTCCAGTCATTAGCAATGGTATAAAACAAATGCAGTCAATCTCCTAACAAAAGCAAAGGTTAAAAAAAAAAGCAAGGTGCTTAAGGGGAACTCAACAGTGTCAGTGAATAAAAGCCCTACAGCTGTAATAAAGAAAATGAAATAATTACATTTGGGGAGGGGCTAATTTACTTCCTTCCTGCTGTGACTGGATTTGTAACATAAAGAAATAAGCCAAAATGGGATTAGATAAAGTCCAGTATTCCAGGTTTAGCAGTGCTCTCTGTCTTGTCTGAACTGGTATGGTGTTGCAATGGAGCCATAAAACTGTTTATTAATAATAATAATGTAATATGTATGTGTTGCATTGCAACAGCAACATTCAACATTGTTAAATCTGGACCAGTTCTTTATTTGTGAAAATAAATTATGTCAAAACTTAGGATTCCAATAGGAGGGGTTTTGACATCTTCTGATATTTTAATTCTTGCAGTGCTTGCAATGTGAAGTTTGTTATTTACTAAAATGTAATTGCTAGATATGCAGACATAATGCAACAAATTTTTCACCTGCTCCCCACAATACTTTGGTGCAGAGCAAAAGTACTTTCACACTGGCAAACCAGACACTGTGGAAGTGAAAATGTTGTACTTGTTGTCCTCCCAATTGAATTAAATTTGATACAAGATTTAACAGTGCAAGATTTCAAAGTCTGGGAGAAAACATTGGCTTTGACTTTACTCTGAATAATTTTACCTGACATCATCTGGAATGCACAACAAGAAAGGACACCTTGTGTATCATCATTTAGATGCTGATTTAAAAAGAATTCACCCTTTGTGCTGTGCCAAGGTGTGTAATTGTTACCTTTAATGGCAAATCTACAGAGATAAACAGAATCAAGGACACCATTAGATTTCTGATGTCCTTTGCTGACATTTAAAATCTGAAGTACGTTTGCTTAATTAAAAAATAAAAAGCATCTAACCATGTGTTGTTTAGATTATTTTTCATTTTTTAGGGATTGAAAGTCCTTCTATTAGTTGATGAAGTTATGTGAATGTGTTTTGTATTCTGAAGCTATAGTTATGTGCCAAGAACACTAGAAATACTTGAAAACGCTGATACACATTTTTTTAATTACTGTGAAACTTTAAGCTTATTCTTTTTTGTCATTTGCTAAAGAAAACAAACAAAAAAATCAGTCTCATAGCCAGGACCTTGTATGCCATGTTTCATCCCAGTCAGAAGATTGATAGGCAGGTTATAAACCCCTGAAATAGTGGTTTATAATGGAAATGCTGGCAGCCCTTTAACTATAGCAGCACAAGCAGTACAGCAATAAATACTGTGCTTCATCTGTAAACAGAAATTTAGGATGCAGTTTGCAGCCTTGACCTTCAGGCTCCAACTGTGTTTAGATCATTAAGATTCCATAAATACTGTAATTTACAGCCTTCTGAAGGAAGAATTTGTGTGCACAGTAAAGGACGTATTCTTCATGAAAAAATGATTGCTTCCTGTACACCCATTTGGACTCATATTCTCAACCTCAATCAAAGCACTTGACAAATTTGCTGAAGTTTTAGGCATCATTTTTAGCCTTGTGTTTGTCCTAATTCACAGCTCTCTGGATCTATACTATGTTTTCTGTCCTAGAACTTGAATTAAAAAGAAAGGTGGAATTTTTTTTGTTGTTGCAGGAGGGTTGCAACCTGCTTGTGCTTCTCCACTACAGGGGAACTGATGTATCTTTCATATATAATTTTTTTCTGTGGTTTGCACACATGTTCCCATAGCTATAGCTTCTTCCTGTATGTATGTACTTAAAAAAAATAAATGCCTCATTCCAGTCAATGTCACAGGGCAATATGTGGGCATAATTGATGCATTATGCATTTATAATGAGAAGCAATATTAATGAAAGTTACTAACAGAATTCAAAATACTAATTTTTTTAATAATTGAGTTAGGATATTTGACTAAATTTAAGTAAACATGATTGACATTGGCAGGCTGTTCAATGCAGTAAATGCTGTAGTTTTGATGCTCGTCCCTTTTAACTGAATTTCCTGACACTGAACTGCAAATTTGACAACAGCACATGTTCCCCATGATCTCTATTTCCAGCTGAGCTGGAAATACACAAGTACAGCTTTCATCAGGGTATTTTAGTCTTATCCAGAAATTTAGGCAGAATGAAAAATAATAGGTTGAGGAATATCCTGCTTTGCAAAAGTTACCCTGGGACTTGATTTCAGGTTAGGAAAAAATTGCTGAGTTTTATTGTACGGGAAGAATATCTTTGATTCTCAGTGGTAACCTTGGGTAGATTTTCTATTTCCAGAAGAAATGTGTAGGAACAAAATAGGATTGTTGTTGGCATTTTTCATTTATCTCTCTTTGTTTCTCATAACATAATCATAATATTGATAATTATTTGCATTTATAATTTGTCATTATTTAAACAGAATAATTAGGAGAAATGGATTTATTTTGTTTCTTACCTCTAGTCATTTCTTGCTTTCCACTCTTACAATATATACTTGTGTGGACCATTTCTGTGTGTTTTCTGATGATCATACTTTGCTGCTGGATGTAATAATCATAGATTACACAGCAGTGGCATGTGCAAGGTTAATGTAAGAACAGAAGCTTTGTTACTTTAATCACTGGAGAGGGGCAAAAAAAGAGATCTCAAGCATACTGTCCTCTTCATGAGATGGTCAGCCTCACCAGAGCCAGAAAGAAATTCCATGAACACTGCTCATGTTTGCTGTCATGCTCGTGCATGCTTTTCCCTCCGCAGAAATACCTACCAGAGCACTGACACCAGCAAGATCAGCAAGACAGCGTGGATCTTCCTGGTGCTCAGAAATACTGACTTCAAATCTTGTGTTTGCCTAGGCTCAGTATGAGGGTTCTCCCTGTTCCTTGTATATTTTGCTGTATTTCTTGTATTTGCTGATCCCCACAGCTTCTGACAGCGTGTCAGGCTGACATGTCTGTCAGGTCTGTGTGCACTCCTTAGGTGCTCACACAGAGCCTCTCCCTGTGTTGAAAGGCAGAGCTCCTCAATGTGCAGTAATATTGCAAAGAAATGAGATAATGAAGCAAACTTCATGGAGCATCAGGCATGGGACATTCAGTGCAGGGGGATCTCCAGTCTTACTGAAAGTGTCACTTTTCCTCAGGCCCACATCTAATTTGCAGATTTGATTGATGCTGTTGATACCAGATGGATCCAGTAGTAAGTACCCAGGATTTCTTAGAACCCCTGGGATGCTCCCCCAAAATTTCCAAACCTAAAAGAGTCACTAAAATCACAATTTGTGTCTTCAGTCTTTACAATTAAAGCAAAAAAGGGGTGTATAAGGGCTCAGGCTGTCATTTCTGCTCCAGTTAGGTGGGTTTTATTCTTAATGGACCGTTGCCTAAGGATCAGTTATGTCCTGACTGACAGTTCTTTTACCAGTTTTATAAAAAAATCTAAGACAACTTGTGTAAAAACCTTTCTTTTAAGAGTTTTATTATAGCGTGCCAAGTTTATCCTGTCCATTAAGGCTGTGTGCATCTGCCACCACTATTTATGGAATTGTTACAAGGGTGATTGTGCTTTGTCTAATAGATGTAATTAAGTGAATTGAGTAAAAAGTAGGTGAAAAGTAAGGATTTTGAAAGCAATCTGTGTTTTCAGCAAAGACCTCCAGCAGTTTTTATTGCTCATTTGTACCAGTTAAACTTCTTCCTTTTGCTTCTTTTCATTGCAGATACCCAAGTGTGACATTAACACTTCACGGGGCTAAAAAATTACAACAAATCAGTACATTTTAATGCACTGAACAGAATACTGGCAGTAAGCAAAGACAGATTGAGCACCCAGAATTTGACATAATGAAATGGAAGAACAATCAAAAGATGGTTTTAGTACCATTCAAAAAAGGCAATTTGCATTGCTGCTGAACTCGTGCCACTCAAGCGTGTGTTGTTCACCAGAACAAATATTTTCTTTTCAGATTGAGATTCGTTATGTACACTCCTGACATGTGTATATTCTACTGGATTTATTTCTGCTTTGCTGGTAAACTGCAGCAGATTCTCAGGTTTCAAAACACACGTGCCCTAAGAGTCCAGTTTCTAGAGATATGTTTAGTAGGAAAATTAAAGACCTTATTATATCTCCATGTGTAAACAAGCTGCTCCTTGGATTTACAGAGGACAGGCATTAAAGATGCAAATATCCTGCTAATCTGAAAGAGTAACGTGGGTAAACATGGAGTGCAATGTCACCTGAAAAATGAAACAATATCCTAGCCCAGAGTTTCTCCAGGAGACAGTAGTTCTGTCTCATTGTATAAACTCTGGAGATTTGGTTTCTTCATTTTGAATTCTTCGTTTATGACTTCAAGTAGAAAACATTCCTGTCTGCTTTGCAGTAATATTTGAAATGTTTTTTGACTGACCTGAACCAAATGCATGGAGTATTTTTATTGTTGTGCATTGTATTATGTGCAGCAGAGAGTGATTTGATACGCTGTCGATGATCCTTAGTGTGGGAAATACTGAAATAATTCATGTTTCACTGGCAGCAGTAGATAATGTTCTGTCTCTATTATCTGCCATGTGCAATTTGTAAATACAGTGCTAGAATTATGCTAGGGGAGAAGGGAAGAATTGAGAATAGTGTACCTCAGATTTTGCCATTCAGCCAGAATAAATGAATTTCTGTCTTTCAGCACAGCAGTGATTTCCTACCTGACTTTTGACCCCCATATTTTTGCATATTTCAAAACTTGCAGCTCCTTTTCTTCTATAATTTTTTCACAGCTTGTAAATGGAGTTGTGAACAGTGGCATTACTTGTTTCCCTTTCTAATCCTTTTCTGGTGTTTCTCAGTTCTGCAGTTGTTGCCCAGCTCCCTTCTCTCTGTGAGGCATTTGTCCAAATGTATTTTTTACTCCCGAAATGCCTTCCCATTTTCTTCTGCCTTATTCCTTTGAACTTTACAGTGTTTGAGGTTTATGCAATTGTAAGTATGGAGCAGCACATTTATCCCAGCACACACCAATGGCATTTACTGGGTTGATAATGCTCTTACAGATTCCTGCTATGGTTATTATTTTTCTCATGACTGATAACGATGCTGAATTATGCCCTTTCTTAACACTGAGGAGATGCAATAAAGTGAGTGAAACTCATACTCAAAACACCTGATCTGAGTGGCAATTGAGATGTTTTTTCCTTTGGAATCACCAATAAATGTAATGGCCACGAATTAATCACTGTATTTGTTGTCTTGTAAATTTTTACTATTTAAAGAGCATTTGCTGCATAAATACTACTGAATTAGCCATCTGCAGAGCTGTAATTATGGCAGACTTTAAAGCTTATTTAAACAGGGAACATGAAAATCTTTTCATTACACCTGCAAAAAGCAGAAAACCACTGTAAATCAGGGATTATGTCATGGTTTGAAAACAGATTTCTCAGTTCTCTAACATGAAGGGAAACCTGGTTTTACATACATTAATTTTATTAATTTATTTTTCCTCTATGTACTTCTGATGAATTTTCTTCCATCTTTTTAATTAGGTTGATTTGTATACTTAGAGACTTCTGCCTGTACAATACATCAGACCCATTTTGTTTGTGATCCAGTAAATATTATGATACTGTAATGTAACACAGCATTAGTTGTCCTGAAGACAAGACTTTGTCCAGGAAATAAAATTCCTCATGATTCCCACGAATCTGCATGGTCTTGGCCTTGCAAAAAAACCTGGTTTTTGGTTTTTTTTTTTGTAAAATGACATTTATTTTAATACTTGTCTTTATTGGATGTTGTAGCCCATTTCACAGCAGTTGTTCTGCTGACTGTAAAAGCCCTGCCACAGCTGTTCTGGGAGCTCAGTGCAGAGCTCTCATGCCAACCTCCAGCAAGACTTGTGGTTAGGATGCAGCTCCACTCCGTGTCCCTTGCTGGCAGATCCTGCTTGAGTCTGCACTTATGGTGCTAAATAGGGCAAGAATATTTAGTTCCAGGAAAAAAAAAAAATCTACTGTGATCTCAGAAAGCTATACAAAGTATTGGATTCTGAATCATTTATGAAACATGACAGAAACTTAATATTTTATACATTATTTCATCTTTCAAATAAACAGTAGTACTGGTAACGTTTTTTAGATCCAATAAATATGTGATTCCACATTTTTGATCATGACAGATAAGAACCACTCATGTATGGTTGAAATATTAGCCAAGAACACTTACTGAATATAGTACAAAAATAAATGGAATTCATTGGGAAAATAGTTAATATGCAATATTCCCCTACGTACATATTACCCAGGCAATAGAGCTTAGAAAATGTGTTGATGAGACCATTAGCAGGAAAATTACCTTAACTGGGACTTTAAAAAAGTGTTAATTTTGTGTGTGTACCTGCCATTGAAGGTAATAGTGATGTAACTTTAGGCATTTCTTTAAAGATGTATTATGACATAATCTTTTATCCCTCGTTAACTCTTATGTTAATGACCTCTGGGAATGGCCTCGTGTCACGTGGCACGGAGTTATTTAGGGTGATAAACCCAGTCAGGATCAGAACTGGAGATCAAGGTCAAGCCAGTTTCCTGCACTAAGCCCTGGCCACTGCATGCTGCTTTGTTTAGAAATGGGGTTCCTCCTTAGGAAGAGGATGTTTTAAATGATCTCTAAACAAAAAGCCCTGTGAAGCCATCAGAACATCAGCTGTGAGCCATTTGGAAATAATTTTATTAATTCACTTCCCTCCAGTTCTTCAAAATAGTAGCACATCTGCTTTGAATTCGAGTGTTTGAGACTGAGACATCCTTAAAAGACAGATAGCTTCCTCCAAATTATTCACACAAGCATATGTTTCTTTCACTTGAAAAGCAAGTATAGCATAAATCATTGAAAGAACAACATGCCTACATTTGTTACTGACAGCTACATTATTTGAAGTTTAACAAAGAATATTTCATGCACGTTGCTGCCAGCAAATAACATTTTAAAATACAGTTATATCAATTTTGTTCAATGCATCATCACTCTTTTAAGTATAGATATAAGTCCTTGTTCTAAGAAATCACAGGAAAAGTATTGGTGGATTTTCAAGGAATTTTTACATTTCCATTGGGTATTCTTCATTCTCTCACCAGCTGCACAGAGGGTTTGGAAGCTTTGTGGCAAAGACTCTGCTAGTGAGTTCTGTGGCTTCTTCAGAAATTTCTACATAAAGTTGTTTAATTAATTTGTGTAAAACCCTAGAGAAAATAGTGCCTAATTAGAGGACTGCACTTCAGCAGTGATAAATAGTGACTTGCAACTTCTGAAGAACAAATGAATCGTATTCTTAATTTTTTGTTCCACTTCTGTGAAGTCATTCTCTACTGTTGAAGCTGTAGATTGGATCCTCCTTACCTACCGATCTTGTTTACTCCAAAGCAAGAAAGAAGTCAGCTCCTAAACTCAGCCAGTTTTCACCAGGAGAAAAACTGTGAGTGCATGGTAGTGTTGATGTTCAACACTGGCAAACAGATGTTTTATTGCAGCCTGATTTTACTCAAACTCAGTCTTTAAGCTAGTCAGGCTTCTTAGCTCCATTATTCTTATTGGAGACTGTTCCAGAACATCAGTCCTCTAATGATCTGCTACTTGCCTCAAGTTTCCAGCTTCCATCTGTTCGTGGTTATTATATATTATATTAGACACTGTTTGCTATCCTAAGTCACAAAAATTAGGAAATGAAGTAATTACTGTTTATTTAACGAAATGAAAAAGTTTAGCTACAGGTTGTCATAGATTTAGTATTTCATTTTTTTTTCTCAGGCATCACAGAATACTGTCCTATTATTAGAAAATCAAGCTTAGCATTGTTAACTTTATGTCAATCTTTTCTGCTGGCAGAAATTATTTAGCTATCAAAAGAATAGTTCCCTTACATGTTTCAGAACAGAAATGAATGTTTCCTGTGAATGTTGAGTTTTGGTCATAAAAAAAGTCCTCAAGCAATCCTTACTTGGCTTGAATTCTTTAACTGACCTTTTGCTTTGTCTTTAGGATTCTGAATGCTCGTACATGTGCTTTGGAATCTGGTGTTGGTGCACCAAGGCCCTCACAAAAATTTAAAGCTGTTAAAATGCATCAAGCTGAAACTTATGCTAGAGTTAGGGTTAGGTTAGGTTTTAGTGATCCTTTAGTAAAAGATGAGTGTGTTTCATGACAGTGCATCCCTTACCTTTAAGAAATACTGTAATCTAAGAGAACTGTAGGGAAATAAAATATAATGGATCTTATAACCCACTATTCTTCGAGTTTGGCTTCTCTTTTTCCCCTTTGTTTATCTGGCAGGCAGTCAAGCCAAGGCAAGCATTGAGACACTTCACAAAGCTGCCAAAATCAGTATTAATTTTTTTAAGAAGGCCTATTGAAAATTGGGCTCTCAGAAATGTACTCAAACCTGGAATAATGACCTCCCATGTCCCAACAGGATTCTGTTCAGGCAGACTTACCACAACCTCCGCTTGCCATAATTGACTCAATTAGAGGTGTCCTAATGCCTTTTATGCAAGATAAATTTGTATCCAGCAGGGAGTGAGTTTATCTGGTTTACCACTGTCACGTAACGGTGCCTTTGAAATGCCTTTCAGTTGGTTGGACTTTATTTCCATTTGATATCTAGATTACCTGCAGCTTATCAACTGCTGATAACATGCACATACATCCCTTTCAGGCAGCCACTCACCTCTGAGTGTACATGATTTTAAATATATCCGTTTCTGGAATATATATATTGGTGGAACAGGTTGCACCCAGTAAATGAGAGCACTGAGGGAAGGCAGCTGATGGCGCTTTAAAAAAGGAGAGGATGTGCAGGGAACAACAGATATGAACAACACATTACAAACAGAGATCCTTTAAAATGACATGCTGGGTTTGCGGGGGCTTAGGGCACTGAAGGAGTGGTGACATCTCCAGCTGAGCTGCCCTGAATGGTTGGCTGCCACATCCCCATCTTCCCTGGCCATGTGTGTGTTGTTCCATGCCATGGCCCCAGAGCCAGCAGCTTCAGCATTCAGTCCAGCAAGGAATAAACATTGTAGAAACAAAAAAGGGTTCCTCTGGATCAGCTCTAATGACATGTAATGACAGTTCACCAGGGCATATATTTTCTCTGGATACAAGTTGATCTTACATGCCCAGCAGCTATAATTTTATAATTATAAACCTTTTGCCACAATAGGTCTGTGAAATAAAATAGGTAAGATAACAAAAACGCATGTGGATGTCAAAAAGGTTTTAAAAGTAAGAAGAGAGGAAAGGAGGAGAACCATTGGAAATCAAAAGGATAAGGGGCCCAGAGGAAGAAGGGAAACTTTCTGTATGTTCACTGCAAAATTTTTGCAGGTGCTAACTTTTGTAAAAAAAAACAGAATAAATCATCTTGTGCTGTTTCCAGAGAAGAAGAATTTGTAAAGCTCTTAGGTCCCACAATGAATAACCACTGTGTGGAACTGGAAGTCCCAACATGTAAATATTGTTGTTAGAGTGCATTTACTTATTTACCAAGGTAATCATATTTTATGTCTTACAAACATGAATGAGAACACACTCCTAGATGTAAGAAAAGTGCATTCAAAATTGAACAGTATCAGGAGAAAGGGAAATTCTGAGAATCTTTGTTCTGGTGTGGTGTGCTTTTTTTCTTTTTTTCTTTTCTTGGTGAGTACAAGAAAAAACAATTCAGGGAATTATAAAATTCAGTTTGTGAGGATGCTGAAGTCATAGCACATTGTGTTATAACTGAGGCTGCCCATAGCATTTATCTGTAAACAATTTTAATGTGATTCTGCAGAGAAAACCTGCACTCATTTCATGTGGGACGGTTAGACTTACCATCATGTCCTAATGATTTAATAATTACTTTTCAAAATCTCAAACGTGGGCTCTTAGATAGGAGTCTGTTTGTAAGTGCCTGAATAATTCATCTTGTGTTGTACATTACCTACAGACAAAATTTTCCTGCGAGCTGAAAAATCGTTTTTCGTGACAAGAATAATGTAGTAATCTGGTTTCTTCTTGTACTGTCCAGTTGCTCTAATATTGGAGTTGTGTTAAAGTCAATATATTTTTGTGTGATCTGTCATTCAAGAATTGTCAAATTCCTGCTGGTCTGGTGGGTGTGACAGTACCTCCTTATTTGTGGTTATGTAGAACAGCATTTCATGGCATTATTTTGATGGGGAATGCTTATGTTCCTAAGCCCGCCAAGGGATTATAAAAGTTACAGAAGAGGCTCTGTTTATCCTTTTTTTACTTTGCTAAGGCTGTTTGTTTTCTTTGTAGCTCTTTTATCTCTTTCAGTGGTACTGCCTGAAGTTGTTAATTAGGTTTCCTACTTCAGTGTTACAGTTTTCAGGTCACTGGCATGTGTCACAGAAACAAGCCCATTAAGATGAATGATGTGTGTTGTAATTTCATTACTGTCATCAATAATATATTGCAGTTTTCTGTTTAGGAGTGTCGTTTTTGTTCTGTGGGGGTCAGGCTGACTGTGTGAATTACATGTAGAAGATCAAAATAGTTAAAGATGAAGGTAGATACTTAAGCAATTAGGCCAGAGGCTGGAACTGTTGTTTTAGAGGTGTAGGCTACAAAACCAATTTGTGTTAGGTAATGTTTAAGTAATTGAATTTCACAGTATAAATTAAAGTCTCTTGCTATCATTCTGCATGTTGTGGGCACATGGTGATACCTTGTGTCAGTGAAATGGCTGGGGTTTATTTTTCAGTCCCTGTGTAATCTTTAATGAAAACACCTTTCTGACTTGTAAAGGCTTGGAAGTAATAAACTGAACTGGCCATTTTTTTCATTTGATGAAGCTTCAACAGAGATAAGAAGTAAACTTGTTTAAATTGACTCTCATGAACATGCATAAAGAGAGAAATCATTTTATGGGACAATGGGGTGGCATGGCTTGCCAAGCAAAGATAAGTAATTGGAAAATACAAGATCCCACTGAGAACTCCCAGCAGAAAACTAAAAAAAAAAACCCAGATACTGTATTATATTACTTATTATTATTTGCATACATAAAAATAAAAATTAGGTTCTGTCATACTATATAATCAGCTATTCTGAAGTCCTATTACTATTTCAGAAGTTAAGATACTATTTTAAAATTACAACAGTAGACTGCTTGTCTCTTTCATTCATCAAACAGCTAAGCTTCCCTCATCAGACACTAACCTGCCCTGCATTCAGGTGGGGTGGACTAGGAATACTTGTTTTTACTTGGATCACTTGCCTATGGATTTACTGTGGAAACACCAGTGATTCCGAAATCACAGCAGTAGATTTGAATTGTATTAACACCCTTGTGAATCAAGGTAAACCATCTTTTTAGCCTTCGTTTAGAGCACATTTGAAGATGGGACATGAGAAGATCTGTTCCTATTCACCACAGATGTTGTCTTGGCAGTCCCCAGTGTTCAGGCCATCCCCTCTTCAGAGCCTGGTTTCTGGCAGTCTGAGTTAGTGTTGCTCTGCTGATGGTTGCTGTCTTATGATGTTTTTATAAGTTGACATAAAGGAATAGAGGGATCCTAACACAGATCAGGGCGCCAGTGTTGTAGGCATTTGGAGTAGAATTCCAGCTCAGTCAAACTCTCCCAGCCACCAGCAACCAGATCTCTCCTGAGGGTAGAAAATAATGTGATTGTGTCTAGCACTGTCCTTGCTGCTGGAGGTGTTTGAGGGGCTATGAGCAGGCTTCTTTCTCCCTTTAACTACAGGAACTATAGAGGAGAGTTCTTCAAAAGCCTGGTTCTGCTTTGCACTGATCTCAGCAGGAGTCTCTGAACTGAGGGAGCAAAATGAATCCCTACTTTGCAAAATGCAGTATTTCCCACAGCACAGCCTATCCTTAAAAACCAACCAAGAATTTATCTGGGTCTCAACATACACAGTTTTCATTTACTGTATCACAGAGGCTGCTTTGGGACAGTCCATGAGATAACTTGAGTCACCTTTGAGTATGATCTCCACCACAGTTAGGGAAGAGCAGCATCAGCTCAGAGCTCAGGAAGCAGGAAGTTGTCCTGTGGCTGCTGCAGTGCCATCTGAGGAAGTTATTGCCACATCTGCCTGTTTCTTCCCTCTTGATGGGGCTTTCCATCCCCACTGAGCTGTTCTTGCACGCACTCCTAAGCTGTGGCAGGCTAAATGGTCTATGTCAGTGACGACCTCTTGTTTAAATTGTCTTTGTGCTGCAGTGTTGGATTCAAACCCTGTCCCTCCTCTGTTTAGAACTCCAATGTATTGCATTGCAGACCCCTTGAACTGTCTGGATGTATTGCTGTCAGGGGATGCAAAACTTACCATTCCTTCTACACATTTTAGGGTTTGGATGTATACCCGATATAGGGAGGCAAAAACATGAACTGGAAAATTGCCTTATGAGGACAGGAGTTACTTCATGTCTTTGAAAAGCATGACTTCTCATTCAAAATGTTTTTTTAAAACTGAAAACCAGAAGATCATAGGTGTTCTGTGGTGTCATTTACTGGGCTACTTTGTTACCTTATCCCCAGGCAGTCTGGCTGTTTGGTGATTCATGGAATGATAAGATGCACTTTTGTGTTCATCTGTCTTGTGTAAATCAACTTGGCAGCTTTATTACTAAATTGGAATTGCCATTTGGCCTGTTCTGTCGTGCCATTAGGTTACTAAATAAGTGTGTAACTTGTCCTTTTCTTGCTGGGTGCTCCATGAAACAGCTTCTCCCCTGCCCTGAACACCTGTCCTGTATTTAAGGACAAGGTCCTGCACCAAATCACTGTAACTTTCCTGTTTCAAATTTCACTCACTTCTGTTTACAATCAAAGCAGCTCCTGGGTGGAGATTTATGATATTTATGTACTCTTCTAATTAGAATAATGATTACACCTGTTTTTGGGTAATGTTTATAGCCTGCTTCAAAGAGTCTCATTAAAATCACGGACTAGCTTTGAATTCTGAGCCTTCCACACCTCATACAGAGAGTGTTTCCAATACACAATACTCTTGCATCTGTTTTTCTACAAACCGTTAAAAATTTTTGCAGATAATACTGGAAAACACACATTTTGTTTCACAAGGGTTTAGCTCTGTGTGCTGTTTGTTTCCTTCCTTGAGTATGGGACATTAAAGATGGGTTACTCTTGTTCTGATCCCACAAAGGATTATTGATGAAATAAGGTCTGTGCTGAAGGCAATGAGAGTTTTACCATTGACTTCAATGCAGCTGAAATTTCACATCTGAAGTGTGAAATAAATAACGTGAGCAGATAGGAAAAACAAAAACCTGTGCTGAGGGTTCACAGCAATAACCAAACTTTTTTTAGAGGAGAATAAATGGAATACATCTGAGACACAAAATCCTTCATGAGGGGTGTGATAGGTCTAGGCTCATGCTTTTGAATAAAATCTTGAATAGTCTAAGAGGAATGTGAGATTTCTTTGATGGATTTAGTGACTGCTCCAATGTAAGTAAATGCAGTTCAATGAACAGATTCAGTTTACAAAAGCATAATAAATATGCATTTGCCTCTCACTCTGCCATGGGTCAGCTTTACTGTGCACAATATGCACCATCTGTAAGCTGTGGCTAATACTTGCAGGGTTTCTTGATGGCATCTGATGAATTGTTTTTGAGTAAAAAGTTTACCATTCTCTCCATTGTTCCCTTTCAGAAATATTCTTTACAGACTGGACGACAGGACCAGCCAGTTTTCAGTACTGCTGGAGGCACTGGAGCACTGCAAACTGCATCAGTCAAATGAGACCATTCAGGCAGCCTTGTCAGAGGTGCTGAACAGCATCAATTCAGCTCAGGTTTACTTCAAAGCAGGACTTGATGTGTTTGAGACTACCTTAGCTGGGAAGAAATGAGAGGATTCTCTGCATTCTAAGACATTTGTTTACAACTTGCTAAACAAAAGTTCAACTTGGACCAGAACTGCTCTGAGGATCAAACCTTTCTCAGCCTTTCCTTCAGCTGGTGCTTAAAGGTACCGCAACACGTGGTGTAAGAAATGTAAAACAGTATTTTGCACTGTTCACAGTATATCTCAAATGTCTGTTCCTGAATGTATGAAACATAAAGAGAGGGAATAACACTTCAGAGATGATTTTTGGAAGGACATCTGCTGTATTTTTGTATGTAAAATATGTGTTTATGACCAAGAGCTCAATCACGCGAAGTACCGAGCACGTCCCTGGTTCTGAGACACCCCAGATGTGCACCCAGGGCAGATTTTCATTTCCTCTGCCAGAAAAATCTGACTCGAGTTTCTTAAGGTTTTCAGCAAGCTCATCTTCTTCCTTGCTCCATTCAGAGTAAGTAGTTGAAGGATGTGGCGTTTCCATTGGGTATCCAGCACTGGAGTGGAAATGCACAGAACACCTTTACTCCTGTGGAACAATAAATACCTCAGTTCTGAGAATACAGATAAACTCTGATTTATTCCATTTCTGTGTGAAAATAAAGAGTTGTTTTCTCTAATGTTTCTTGGAGAGGAAATTTTTGTGATGATTTCAAATTATTTGAAAACTGCCGATCAGTAGTTACACTTGCACAAAAATGCTTTGAATATTTATGCTAAATGAAAAATCTGTCTGGTCTTACAAGGCTACAGGCCTTACAAACTTTCACCACACATTACCAAAACATCCCACTTCAAGGTCTCTAAATTTCCAGAGAGCTGTAAATAAAAACACGACCTCCAAGTCCTGGGAAAAGTTTTGGGATTCCATCACCCTTTGCCACACCATTGACTGTTCCAGGCTGGATCGTTCCAGCAGGCCTGGCATATAGAACCTAGATTGTTGTCAAAAAAGCATAAGGAAAACATAAATCCAATCCCTGCTGTAGAACCAGGAATTCAAGTGTGGAGGCACAAGCTGGTGAAGCATATTGAAGGACTAAAATGCAAATCTGTTTTCCATTGGTAGAAGGCTCTAATCACACCATTGCCTGTTGGCCAAAGTAAGCTGGGACTGAAAGGATCAGGAGGTTCAGTGTCCTCTCAGGGGGTACTATATACATTTGAGAACTGCAGGTCTTAATAATATAGACAGTTGAAATTGTTAAGCCCTATTTGGGTTTTACAGTGTCAAATGATTCTAAGTTTAGAGCTTAAATAATTAATTTTATATAGCTGCTTAGAATTTAAATATACTTTATTTGATGGAAACATTAAATGTGTTGTTACCCAGTTTGCCATGGAAGCATTACAGGAATATTTCAGGTTGCAATAAAAATGGAAAAAAAAAGTCTGTATTAATGTTTAAAGATTGCCTTCAGGAAAATTTCTGAGTGCACAATTTGGTGAAAAAATTTTTAAATTTCACATATCAAAAAATGAGTTGTTCACAGATCTGGATTTCTGTTTCCAAAGTTCTTGGCAAAGGAGCTTCTCCAAGCAATGGCCCAGGACTGGGTACATACAGCTGTGCTGTTGCTACATTTCTTCACAAGTTGGGATTGAATATTGGGCAGAAGCCCCCCGGGCCTGACCAGAGGCAGAGCTGTGCAGTTGTCCAGCAGCCCCTGCAGTGGGAATTTGTTCAGCACCAGTCAGTGGGACTGCATGGACTCAGACATTATTATCTCCTAGCTTTCCTTGGCATTTGAACAGCAAAAGTTGATGATGATTGTTTTGCTGATGCTGGCACCAGTTCTGTTTAGTGCAGAGAGAATTTGACTTGTGGAGAGTAATGTTGTTTGTGGTGTTGGTTCATCCCCTTGTGCTTTTTATTATTGTAAGACCGAAGTGGTTGGAATATCCACATTTGAATTGTGTGTTTATTTGGGGGATTTGAGGAAGTACTGTGCATGCTACACTTGAATTATATTTGTGACAGGGACCACTCTTCTAACAGTTCACGTAGTGACATTTTCTTTAGGGTGCTGGCTCACTGTGGAGCCTTCGATGGTATTAAATGATAAAGAGTCAGGTGCCATTAGGAGACCAAAACCAGAGATTAACACCTTCTTTAACTCTACTGGGTGAATTTAATAACTGCTTCCTCATCCTCAGAATGTTCCACCAAACCCACCTCTAATGTAACCAAAGTGTACTCAGCAAAGTCAGTGAAATCTGGTGGGAGCAATATCCCTCATGTATGGTTTCTCAACCCTGTAATTCCTAACTGAAATATTTATCTTGTTTTCTCACTAATGCCCTTCTGTAACCACTTTTAAAATAGCAGACTTCAAAGTACTCTACCAGAAAAGCACTGCTGTAAATGTCTTGTCTGTTCTAGAGACAATCAGATGTTCTTGTTGGTGAGATGAATCAGATGAGCTATTTAGGGCCTTAAATGCATTGATTTCAATGTCATCTCACACTTGTAGATCTTTTGTAGGCTTTTATTTCAATGTTCAGATCTTACTATAAGTGAGTGCTCAGTGATAATATTTGTACCATTATACCTTTGAAAAAAAGCTCTTTTGAGCCATATCCTTCCATTGATTTTTAAATCCTACCTATTGAGTTCAAAGAATTTATAGCAAGTTAAGGTCCTAAGTACCTGGTGTGCTTGTAACGTAGAATTTTTGCCCAACCAGCTGTGGAACATCAGCTAAAGGAAGGTGTTAGTAAATCATAGCACTTTACCCAGAATGACTTTGTTCCTATGTTGTACTGGAATAAACAGAGCACCCTTAAAGGCAAAAGTACTTTTGCAAATTGCCTGAATGATACTAAAAATGTGTTAGTTTTCAGAGACATCAGTTGCCAGAGACACTGTAACAAATGCATTGATTGCCACTTAATCCAGAGTCATGCTCGCAGTGACCAGAAAATCCCTGCAGCCTGCAATATTTGTGTGTTGAGACAGTTGATAATAAAAAGCCAATAAGGTTTTATTAGTATGTATTTTAAAGAGTCCATAAAAAAGCTAAAGTACAATCAACTCAGATGAATAAAAAGTACATGGGAGCTGGATTTTGAGTACTAACCTTAAAAAAGGCAGTGAATTGTTTTTATCATCCAAGAAAAATAGTACCTGTGCGAATATGCAAACACACCAATGCCTTATCTCTTCAAAAGGTTGTGCAAACATTAATTTACTTGCAGTGATAGGATACATCTTCATAAAGATAAATGTAAATAATGACTACATGAGAAAATTAGCAAACACTTTGCACTGCTTCACTTACCTTTCAGGAAAGTATTTCAGTCTAGAGATGTGAAAGGAGGCACTGCAGCTGACCTCAGTTCTTGCAGCAGTAGGTGGGGAAAGGTTAAATCTCAGGTATTACAGAAGGAACCATTGCAGGTCATCTATTCCAACCTCCCTGCTCAAGCAGGGTCACCTAAAAACAGCTTCCCAGGAGGGACTATGTTCAGATTCCTTTTGAATACCTTCCAGGGATGGAGATTCCACAACCTCTCTGGGCAATCTGTGCCAGTGCATGGTCACCCTCACAGAGAAAATGTTTCATTCTTCCATAAGAAGTTTCTTCAAATTTCTCCCTATATTTCTGAGTTGTTAAATGATTGTAATTAGTTTAATTGCAAAAGGTAACCATCATGTCATTTAGTGAAAACTCACAGCTACAGTCTCTAGGATTTCACAGTTATAATATGTTGGAAAGTTTGTATGAGGAGATTTATCCTTCAAGCCATGGAGTTTATTTTTAAGTCATGGAAACTAATGTCCTTATCTTTTGTGGTCTTTTGTACAGTCCCTGGTCCCCAGTCACAGGATTTGTCTAGAGCTTAGGAGGCTGATGAAGAACAAAAGATGCATTAGAAAAGCACATGTGTAGCTGTATGCTATAAATGCATCTACTTCCCCCAAACTTTGGGGGCTCGCTGTGGCTTGTGTTGAGTGGAAAGGAGGGCAAGATAATTGCAAGGCTCATTCTGGCTTTAAAAGCTGTTAAATGCTGTAAACAGCGTTATGTGTGGTCTGTGTTCTCCAAGGAGCAGTTAAGACTCCCTTCCCAGCCCCTGTGCTGGGAGCTGTTATCTGTGGCACTCAGGAGTGGGCACCTCTGGCATCACGGGCGCGCTGTGTCGCTATCTCAGGAAACAAGCACAGTGTGGAAGATGTTCTTTCCCTTTGGCACTCTGTAACATTTTAGCAGCGCCATGCCAGTCCCAGAAAAGCCAGTGATAGGAAGCAAATCTCTTTTTAGGATGCCTTGGACCTGAATTTGGAAAACAGTTAGCCTTGTACAGCACTATTTGTGTTCGAAACAAAGTAAGGTGTCTTCTTTTGGAGCTCTGAATCTACGTAATTTGAGATAGAGTCTCCAGTAGCACAAGTAAATGTCTCAAGTATAGAATACACAAATATTTATGGTCTATTACATGTTATAATAATGATAAAAATGACTTGGTTACCAATGCAGTGATAGTTTTGGGTGGCTTTAACCATCTGGCTAGTCTCTCTCCCCTCTAACACCATCTTCTGCAATCCCCTGCATTCACCTTTGCTCACATCTTTTTGCAATGTGATGATTTTTCCCATGCCTCGTCACCTTTTTCTCAGCCATTCCCACCAACTTTCTGTCTCCACTCTGCTTCCTTATCACTTCTTAAGCTCCCCTTTAATTTGCCAGCCACCAAGTTAATCCCCCTCTTTTCTCTCTCTGATCTCAGTCGTGCCTTTTGTTCCCCATTCAGTTCTCAACTCACCTCCCTCAAGTTTAAATTATTATTCCTTGTGCAGCTGACCATAATAAAGAGCTGAAAGTGTTGGAAAAGTCCTGCTCAGATCCAAATGGATAAAGTGTAAGGGGACATCATCTGTTAAGTTCAAAGTATTCACTTCTGAGTACATGCAAGCAGCAGGTTTTCAGTTATAGCTTGGCTGAATGGAAGCAGATTTTTTTCCTGTCTTCTTTCTCTCTAATGTCTGGACCAGGAAATTCCCTCAAAAGTAGCAGTATAGGCAGGTGATAATCTTGAAAGTTTTCAAATAAACTTTTTGAAGTTGGATGAACAAGAAATTATAGACAAAGATTACCTACTGCCTGTCTCCAAAATAAAAAAGGCGGTATCTAAGCACAGAACTTCTCTGACCTTGCAGGTGCCATCCAGCACTCACTACTTGATGCTACACACAAACCTCATGTGTGGAATTGTGCTGTCCTACAGTGTTTTACAGTATTAAGGATGACAAGAACCCAAGCCATGTGCACAAACCTGTACTTGAACATGCACATTGGAGCCTAGGAAGTGCCTGAGAATAATGAATACTCACCTGGGAAGGAAAGGCTTTAAGAATATCTAAATTAGACTGAATGTTTACTAAAACTATGGTGCTATTAAGCCTTTGTTTTTTCCTAATTATAATCCCACTGCCGCTGGTTATTTCTGCTATTGCTCATACACACTGGTCATACCTGGAGAAAATGGACACCTGCATGGATTTGCAGAAAAGATGATGTTGCCCCTCAGTCTTACTGACCTGGTCTGGTTTTTTCAATAGGGTTGACTTTACCATAATTACTTACCAGGACACTATTCCATGTAAGCAAAGTCAGCAGAATTTGGCCACTATTCATGAAATTTCCCAAAAGATTTGGTATCAGAACATTAATTATTTCTGTTTAGTCTATTTTCTTTAATCTCTTAACATAGATTATTACAAGCAAGTTGTTTTTTTTTTTAAATTGGGAGGAGTCTCTTGGTCAACGTTAAGTGAGACCACAGGGCAGAATATAAATGTGTATGTACAAGTGACATAATCTAGAATTAACTTTATAGCTATTATAAATGTTGGCATGTATTAATGCACACATACTTTTATAAATTTCATGGGTTGGAATTAATACGAGGGCTTAATTTAAGAAATTTAATCAGAATAAAGGTGTGGAACAACAGTTTTGCTGTGCAAATGTATTATATGCTTCCTCATCTGCCTAATCCATTTGGTTAAAAAAGATTAGGGTTGCATTTAAGCTACTTCTCTCTGATTTATTTTCTAGCAAGCCTCTGAAAATGAAGTCTTGGTCTTTATTTTCTTTTAAATGTGTGCTGCCTTTAATGTTTATGGAACACTTCTCAAGTGTTCCGACAGTGTAACACCACCTTGTCTGATCACTCCAGGATTATTTGATAGAATTGAGTGGAATTTCAAAGCATGGTCTTTGGAAGAAGGTCCTTTACTGACTGTTGCTATATATGATACTACAGACTAGAGTGGCTGCCTTTGCCATGCAGGGCTGTGAGTGTGCAATGTGATGCTTTGAGGCACTAATTTGAAAGAATTTTTTTTTTTTCACTCGTTTTGCAGAGCTCTGTTAATTTTCCCCCATTTGAGGCTGTGCTCCCCTGACCATGCTGGTGACAGAGACTGCAATACCAAGGGCTCTTAGCACCTGCTACAAGCTCTTACTACAGGAGTCATGTTGAGGGTTTTTCTGAGCTCTCAGTGCATTTCCACAGTTTTTAATCAGTGTCCCTTGGAGCCCCACTTGGCTTTTGTGTATCACAGGCCTGATACTGAGGTGAATGACCCCAGGGAGAGGCGTGCAGATCTGACTGAGGGGTGAACTTGCTACAGAAACTGCTGATGCCCCTATCCTTTAAAAAAAGTAAATAAAATAATTAGCAAGGGCTTCCCAAACATTTGGTGTTTTCAGTCTGTACACTGAGGATTCTGAAACAGTTTTGGATACTACTTGTTTTTTTCATGCAATCTCATTTTGTGTTCTCAACAGCTGAAACATCTTGTAGTCTGCGAATCCACTAGAGGGGAAATAAGGAGATCCTTAATATTTCATACTCAGAGCAAATAAGATGAACAAAAATTCCCTGTGTTTTCCATTTGCAGTTTACTCAAGTTAATATGCAGCATACTCTTACCACACGTACTGTGATTTGGTGTTCTGAGACAACTAGGAAATGAACGTGATTCCCTATCCAGAGGAACTGTGTAGAATTCAGGGAATGTTTCACGTCCAAGCATCTTAACTGTTTGCCTACAGCATAAGCAAGGACAAGTTAAGATACTTGAAACAGATACTTTTGGGGGTTTTAGTACAGGTGTGGAAGATAATATTCTTCTGTGCAAGGCCAGATTTTAGCATTGCATTCATGCCCAGGTGTGTGGTAATGTATTGTGTGGCCTCACTGCTGCACCTGTGAGATTAATGCTCACATGCTGTTATCAGGGTCCGTGCTGGTCTCAATACAAACTGGCATTTTTTAGTCAGTAGCACCTTGCAGAGTTTGCCTACTCAGATGGAATATGCAAGCACTTCTGCCTTTTGTATGCAAAAGAGCAGCTGTCAAGTTGTGTTACCTTTATCAAGCCTTGACATAGAATTTGAGATGCCTGAGCGATGACTCTGTCATTCCATCTACTTCTGCATTTTCACGTAGTAAAATCACGTTGCCAAAAATGAGAGCTAGTCAATGCAGAATATTAAGTAACTTGTTGGGTTTTTTTGACCATGAAATAATATAAACTTGATGCAGTGATTCCTGGAAACCAATAAATACCATGTTATGTGGAAATGTGCAATGAAAGGTTGATTTTTATAACACTTTATAGAATGTTGAGTCTGAATAAAACAGCTTATTTGCAAATTAGTTTACTTTGTATCAATTTGTACTTTTATAACATAGTGCAATAAAAAGGGAACGTTGGCCATTAATGTAAGTAGATGCTACATACTTTGATTAAGAAGCACATTTCATTTGTTTGTGCTCTGAATATGATTTTTGGAGTCTGTGAGAGTGTACAGAAGGCACTGTGGGCTGGAATTCAGTAAAGGACATTTTGTGAAAGCAGTTGTGAATTAGACAATGGTTTTTTCCATAGTTATATTGTTGCCAGAAATTAAACTGGAATATGAAGAGGTGTATAATGTACATTGCACTGAATGGCTTGGAATTATATTAATTTGCTTTTCTGTTGGTTTTTCTTTCTTATTTATAATTGCTTCTTCCAGTAAGCTCTAGCATATGCCTCTCAAGCTGCTGATTGAGTAATGTAGATCCCAGGGCATTAAAGCATAATGGGAAGAAGGAAGAAGCAAGGAAGGAAAACAATAGCTAGGCAGAACCTCAGAATCTGGGATGGGATAATTTACTGACAGGTAAACTTCGAATTATCCACATTTTTGGATGCTGGTATATAGAACAGGCAGATATTCAGGTAATTGGTCTTTCAGGTGGGAAGAAATTGTCCCTGTATTTTTTTTTGAGAACATAGATTTTGAAAATTAATCAGAGACTTCGGGTCAAACTCATTTAGGATGAGACTCCTAAAATATATAAAAGAAGGCTGCTGAACAGCCTCAGTGTTACCTGAAGAAAGAAACCAGTCCATTCTGAAAATCTTGATTATAGATAATATTCAGATTATATGAAATTCAGATGATCAGGCTTTTTCCTGTAGTTCAGAGCTCTAGAGATTATAAGGTGGGTTTTATCTCATGAAAATATGAATTCCATTTTTTGCTGATATTATATGAGAACTTGGAGGCTTTTGTGTACTTGCAATGCACTTGAGACTTGTAATGAAATAGTGCCATTGTAAAAGAATGTGTATTTCCAAATTTTATTTCCAATTTGTGTAGGGTTTTGGTTTTGAAACTGCTTTCCTGTTCACCATATTGAAAGGAAAAATAAAAGGAATACCTTGTTAATATTTTCAATCATGGCTAGATAGTGAACCTCATTTGATAAATTAACTCCCTACATAGTGCAGCTCTGACTGGAATATCTCATGTAATGTTAAAGACTAATTTGTGGAAAATATTCCTCCAGGATATGCTTCCTTTAAGCCACGTAGACCTGTGCCATGAAAATAAAGGCCACCTGTATATGAATAATTTTAGATAAGTCACTGATTTTCAGTTCCTGCTGATAGGTCTGTGGAAGTCCATATTAATGAAAAACGGCATTGAAACAAAATGGTTTTTGCCTGGGTACCAATAACTTCCTGTATGGCTCTGATTAGGAAATCAGACCCTTATCCTCTTTCACCAAGTATCTGAGCAGGAATTTTTAAAAAAAATATATTTAACACATAAAGATTCCAAGTAGTCAGGCTTGGTATAGAACAGAGAATTTCCCAAGAGAATGGAGCTATATATATATCCAATATTTTCCACTGATTTCTTTAACCTTGAGATTGCCATGGCATTGAGAAATGTATTTCTCGTCCAGTAGTAGCATAGAGATCCATGTGGGATTCAAGTGTACAGGATCATGTAATTATGAAGGCATTTTTACATGAAGGTTTGGTAACCGTGAGGGTGAAGTAATGAATAATTTGACGCTGTCACAGTGAAGTGTTTCTGTACCTGACTGATGAGCACTAAGGGAGTAGAAACACACTCTGGCCAGGTTCTGATGGGACCAGCTGTGGGTTGGAAATCCTGAGTGCCAGAAGTGGGTGTGCAGTGGGAAAGGCAGTGCTGGTAGGGCAGATCTGTTGCACCAGGCACCAGAAAGCAAAGGATGGAGAGCTGGCTCTTGCCCAAACAACTCAGGTGCTTTGAGTCTGCTCTGAGTGCACGGCAGACCAGCACCAGGAGTGCATCCCATCAGATGAGAGTGGTGCTGGGAGCCGAATTTTGGGATACTTAGTACTAACTGGATCACCATTTCCTCCCAAAAGGCGAGAACTGGAATGCTCCCAGTGCTGGATAAGGTAAGCTGGGTGTAAATATCTGAACTTTAAAGGCCTTGAAGCCTTTGTTGAGGCAAATGCCCAAAGGCACCAAAGCAAAGATTTCTTTCAGTACAGTGACCTTGAAGAGTCCGTTGACCTTATTTCTACCAAACTTCAGTGCCTGTGCTGCAGGGCCTGCTCTGGGGCAGAGGCTCTGGGCTGGATCTGCAGCGCTGTGCGCCGCGATCGCTGCTTTGAGGCTGTCAGCTCACATCAAGCGAGGGGCTGATCACTGCTTGGAGCTCAGCTCAAACAAAGGGAAGTGCTTCTGACACTGCTTGACTATCTCACTTCAAGAGAAATCTAGTAAGGTTTCTAGTTACCACTGCCTCCAGTTCATCTTTGGTGTATTTGAGTGAGGTCAGTGCTGTGTGCCAGAGAGGAATTACCCCACTGGGTCCAGGTTACATTTCCTGCCCAAAAGAGAACACACATCAGAACTAATACCTTGCCAATGCCTACTTCATTTGAACATGTGTTGTTGCTTTAATAGCAAGCATTGAACTTAAAATTGGATTGCTCCCTTGCACAGTTACCTGTTTTTACTTTGTGTAATACCAATCAGTTTCATGCAGTGTCCTGTGTCCCCTAGCTCTGATTGGAGAGGAAGATGATGAGCACAGTACCCCATCAGAACTGTCTCTGTATCTTCTGCATGAAGAGGAGAGAATAGGCAGAAATGAACTATGAAAGCTGAAAATACAGAAACATAAAATACAAAACTTGATAGAAGTGTTCACGTGATTATGCAATTTAGAATGAAAGTTTAAGAACTAGCATCTGGAGTGGAAGAAAGTGGATAAATATTATGTTAATATTGAAGAGTCAAAATGAGTGAGAAAAGCTTTGCTTTGATAGTATAAATCTGTGGAGATTGTTACATAGCACACAGGAGAAACTTAGGATTAAAAACTGCTTTCAGTCCAAACTGCATGGATATGTCCATGTTGCAATGTGTGAGAAGGTCACTGCCTTGGGACGGTTCAGACACTGAAATGTATAATACCCATCAGAAATGAGCTGTTCTGTTCCAAACTGGAATAGGGCATCCAGAGAAACATGGACAGAAAAAAGGAGATTGCCATCTGCATCTACTACAAACAAGTTGACATTTCTAACTGTATTTCTGTGGTTTTCCTCTGAATAATAAAAGACCTCAGTGCAGGAATTCGTAGAGGTGGATTTGTCTCCAGCCGGGGTGACAGGCAGGTGTTTGTCAGTGTGGGACTGTGTATGAAAGATGGTCAAATTAGCTGAGTAAGTTTGCACATATGTCATGTGTCACTGCTTTTCCTAAAGTGAAAGATCACTGCTTTAACTGAAATGAAGATGCAGAGCTATGCTGGGAGACCTTGATGTGCAGGTGTTACTTCTACAGTGAGTGTGAAAAATGAGAGAATACCCCCACGCATGAAGTTCACTTTTTCAAATTCTAGGAGGATGACCCTCTAATGAGCACTGACTGAGTTCACTTTCAGAACTGTGCCATCCATAAAGCACTTGTCGTGCTCTCCTAGCACAACATAATCCGGGCCCCATGAGTGAGAAATAGCCTTGTGCTCGTAGCAGGGAAATTTATTATCCTGTATGTAAAATGACAACTTCATTATCACTCACTATTATAAAATAGCAGGGAAAGTAGCAGTTGAAATAAAAAGGCATCTTTTTAAATAATTCTTTTTACAGTAAGAAAATCCAATACATAAATTCATGGCATGTAACATTTTTATTAATTTATGAAGAGTTTAACTTGATGTTCCATGGCACACTTCGCTGATGCTTCACCCTTAGATTTAGTGATAACTATTTGCAGTGACTTGTTGCAGCATCGTGGGGTTTTTTTAAACCAGCTGTGTACCTCCTAACTGTGTGTTTTTAGATTGGCAGAATTCTGCCTCACTTACTTTGCTGGCCATCCAAGGAATTGATTCTAGGCTGTGCAATTTGATGCAGCTTTGTAAACTGACTGCAGGTACTTGGTTCTGGTCACAATATAGTGCAAAATATTTGACAGATGATTCATCTTCTCATGGTTTTTGCTCTTATTTCCATGAGGCCTTCACCATCCATGTGCAATAACTAATTTATATTAGTTTATATCAGGATCAGACAAACTCTTTCTTGTCAGAATAATTATATTTACCCAACTTTTCTGTCATCTATTAGCACTTCTGAGAAAACAGCCTTTTCAGAATACCTTAATTTGCTTCGGATTGTGTGTGCTGATGCCTGTCACTTTATAATTTTATAATGAATGAAATGATTGACCATGATGGGTAACTCGTTAAGTAGACAAAGAACTGGTCACATCATTAGGTGTGATCCTGGTGGTGGTTGGAAGGTCCTTCCCAGTATTGGCAATGTTGGAATTAGTAATGGTCACTGGGAAGTAGAGTTAAGTACATCGGGAAAGAGAAACCACAAACCATCAGATTTATAGAAGAGGAATGGGAACAGCAGGAAGTTGAGAGGGCTAATGGAACTTTTTTTTCTTTCCATCATAATGTTTTAGTAAGCTTTTTTAATGGCTTTTCTGCACCAGTTTTCTTCGCAGAGAGTTATGGCCAAGCCTCAGCCAACACACTCCAGGGATCTCCAGTCCAGCCCAAGTAAGGAACTATTTCCAAGTTTGTAATTACTTTAATAAAATCTCTGAAGAGGGGGCACTGGCTACTGCTGCAAGGCAATCCTTTTTGGAGAAACACGTGTCAGAGAAGGTGTTTGCATTCCAATACTGTTAGGAATCAATAATGAATAATCAATATGATGAAGGCTAAGGCAGAAAGTTGTTCTGAACCAGTAAACAGATTTATGAGGGAAAAGATCATTCTTGTAAATTTTACATGAAAATAAATTGCTGTGTTGTATGATCACCATGGGGGCTCTCAGCTGGTCAGTGTCACAGCACCCTTCTGACCTAAAGAGGTTTTCTATTTTTCTCTGCTGTAGACAGAGGGACTAAGGGGAAGGGGGATTGCTAAGAAAGGGAAATGCAGGGATTCTTGGGAGCTCCTGCATTCCAGCAGAGAACTGTGACTGCTGGACTTTCCTATGCCTTTGTCAGAGATTTTTTGCCAAGATAGATTTCTCTAGTCAGAGAACAGTTATACTGGAGCGTTTATCATGGGTTTTTGGTTTTTGGTTTTTTTTCCCAAGAGGATGTACAAAGACTTAAGAATTCTCTCCCTGACCAATTGTATGACACTTTGGATAAATCTTTATATGCAATAATACTCAAGGACCTAAGTAATACATCATATTTGATCTGACCCGGCATAAATCATTTATTCATGATATATCATTCATAACTTGATTCATTGACTCATCTTTAGACAAGACAAGGTCAGTAGAAAAAAAATGATTAAGCTTTTTGCCTGCAGGAGGAAGGAGCTTAAACAACAAATTCATCTTCACATCTGACCTCATGAAACTTGACAGAGAAGATTTTAAAAATAGAAATAGGCTTAAAAAGCCAAGTTTTACTCCCAATTACACTAGTTTAAAGTCACAGTCATGCCACTTACAATAGAGGAAATGGGAAAAGGCTCTATAAGTCAGCAGAATCACTCTGGAGTTC
Source organism: Orthonyx spaldingii (assembly GCA_013397795.1). Lineage (NCBI taxonomy): Eukaryota > Metazoa > Chordata > Aves > Passeriformes > Orthonychidae > Orthonyx > Orthonyx spaldingii. Next base: position 437,132 of record VZTJ01002531.1, on the reverse strand, counting down.
GTAGCATCAGGGATGAATTTGACTCTGAAAGAGGGCACTTGGACATTTAAAGCTGAGAATAATGTGCCTGAATATTTTAATGGATCAAAGATGGCAAGTCAGACTCTGTACCCAGTCATATCATTGTAAATCTGGTAAGATGACGTGACATTTCAGACCAGTCAGAGCCCCCTGGCAGGCTGAACTACACAGATTCCTTGATTTACAGTTAATGTTTTTGCCTGTGTTACCATTAGGATTTCATTTCAATGTACCTGTTCCTTCCTGAAGTGTCTTGAGAACAGCATCTTTAGGACAGGTCATTGTTTTGTTAAACAGCACAAGGTGCAAGTGTTTCATTTCCCAGCAGGGTATCCATGGTCCCAGCACCATTTGATACTTGCTAAGCCTTTCCTCATAGAAGAGAACAAAATCTTCCTCATGTTCTATTGCAGCACTGGAAACATTTGTTGTGGAATAATAATTACAAGAGGAAATGCTACCCCACTCCAGGTAAGGTAATGGAGATCCTTCAAACCACTATAAATCTGTCCATGTGCTGAAGTGTCCTCAGGGCACAGCATTATTCAAGTAAGTGTCTATGGCTTTATTCGTAAATTAAGCAAACTAAAGCAATTTGTCAAAATTGATCTTGATTCCATTTGGTAGAATTTTCAACTTCTTTGCAGTTCTCAGAGTGATTGAGGGCCCTTATCAACAAGTGAAACTGGAACACATGCAGGGTGCTAATACACTGATACCTTTGGAATTCTTCTGTTTGTTTTTAAGTAACAGAGATGGAAATACTCAATTGTGAAAGTAGTTGAGATCAGCATTTTATGTATCAATGGACCTGGATACAAACAGAAGCAAAAGACAATTATACTTTAGAAAAGAAACAGACTTAAGGTAGCTGGTGGGGGTTTGTTCACAGGGGGGCTTGGTGAGGCTACACTTTGGTTTTGGCTTTTTAGATTTCAGACTGTTTCATTACAGAGTAGGCCACCAAATGTTATGATTTGGAGTGAGAGCTGCAGACTCCTTGAGCAGTGTGTTTCCCCTACAAATGAATCTAAAAACCTGTGCTAAATAACCAAGTGCGGTTTGCACATCTCCAGTGCTCAGCAGCCTTCAAAATGTCTCATTTCTTTGCTCTGTGATTGTGCTTTAGACAATAGCATAAATCAGAAATATATTAGCTCAAGGCATGTAGTGCTGTTTTCGTATATCACAGTTCTTAAAACTAACACTAGCTGTATTTTCTTATAGGAATAAACATTTTAATCAATTTAATAAATTTAAAGATAAATTCAACCTACCAACTAATACAAGTATCATACACACCAAAAAAAACCCTGTCTTTCTGTTCCATTTAAATTCTTCTGCCCTGCCAATCATGATTCCCTCTACACATAATGACCCTAAAAGAAGAGGAGGGCAGTGGCTCCCAGTACTAACACGATCATTTAGCAATTCCTTAAGAATGTCGGATGAGGCCAGCACACTGATTTTGCCACAGCAGGGATTAGGCAGCAGGACTGACTTGAAGAGAAAGCAGTTTCTCTGAAGCCTTGAGCCTTAGATTTGAATGCTGTATGGCCTCCTACATGATTTCCCCTTTGTATAGATCCTAAACTTATCCTGAATTCTGCTCTAAGCAGGAGAGACAAATAATTTGTTCAAAGTTAGGCTGTTTGTTTCTCTGTGTGGTAACTCGTTATGCACAGATTTCTCTTCTGGTGTCTTTGAAATTCCTGCAGAAGATTCCTAATTGGTTCCAAGGACATTATGGCTTAACACTGCTCTAGTGACACCTTCCATTGTTTCTTTTCTCTTTCTGCCCCATTCAAATGAAGTGTTACACTGATATTATTACCCAGCTCGAATCAAATTCCTGATAAAACTCCATTGGGTTTGCCTGAATAAAACATTTCTGTAATATTGTCTAGTTAAACTTTACTGTTATCTCATGATTTCTTTCTTCAGCCTAAGGCCTTTCCTTGTGATAGTCTTTTTGTCAATGCCTGGGAAAGTCTTGGTGAACCAAAGCTGTATCACCTTAGCAAATGTGTGTCTACATTCCAGTTCAGTCACATTTTATCCATTGCAGAATGTTCCTATTGTGCTCCCTTTCTTCCTGATAGAAACATTTCATTGACTAACTCAAATTATTTAATTTGTGCTATTTTACCACATTAGAATTTTAGACCAAACCCTATTTGCTTAGAATTGAAGACATTACATTTCCTAAAAAACTACTTGATACATTTGCCTACATGGACACACTTAGCTATATATTTATTTTTTTTTTTTAAAAATGATTGAAAATTGAACAAATGCCTGTGCTAATAATCTCAGCCCAGAGATGTATAATGGTTCCAATTCAAGCCTTTTCTACTGTATTTGACACATAGAGAAAATCAGTTTTACAGGTCAGTATTAAATCTTAATAAACCCAGCACCAAGCACATGTATTAATTGGGAAATTTTTTTATAAAAATAAAGAAATAAATTGTTATTGACTCCCTCTTTCATATTGCATCTTTTGAATGAGTAAAACCATGTTATAAATATAGGAATATATCAATCACCATGTCTGGCTGTATTTCCCAATTGCTGTTAAGAACAAAAACCATTAATACTAAAACATGGTGCTCAACGAATAAGGTCAAATTCATTCCGCAGCTATAGTGACAATATAATTAATGAGAGATCTGTATATAGCAAGAAAGGAGAATATTGACCCATTAATACACATTTAAAATCAAAGACAATTTATCTCCTGGCAATTCTAGCACGTGTTGAATGTTACATGATTTTTTTCCCTCTAAATGAAGGACAGAAAAGCCATTTTAAAACTAAAAGTGGTTGAATCTATCAATGATGCTTGAAAGGCTGAAACTTGTGCAGCATCATATGTCAAGGCAGAACAAGAAGAGCACAGAGGGATAATATCTGGAGCAGCTGGAAGGCTACAGGGATCTGTTCAGAATTTCAGGTTGGGAAAGTGCTTTATCTTATGCAGTAAGTATTATTATTCCTTTGTATGTATGGGGAAATTATGCATAAATGCAATGCCCAGGGCCGTTCATGAGAATGCAGAAAAAACCCCTCCAAGGTCCACAGTCCAGTGTTGTATTCAGCAGAAAACTGCTTTTCTGCATGAGCCAGGGTGGCCTGTGGAACACAAAGGAACTCTTTAAACCAGCAGGAAGGTGCCTGCCGTGCTCTACCCTCAAAGGCAGAGCCCCCAGTGGGGCACGAGCACCCCCACACAGCCATGAAGGTAATGGGAAACTTCACAGAGCCTGAGGGAAGGAACAAAGCAAAGTGGTACTCAAAACAATCCTATTCCACTGTGGGAATGCTCACAGTTTTTGATGGTGTGGTTCTTCCATAGAGAAAACATTGCACTTTTGCTGTGTTGAGGTTCCTCTGCCATGCTTACCATGGTTGTGTTTCTGTACCTCTGTTATGGAGGTCAAAATATTAACTTTTACAATTGGTTCACTGTTTTGCGTGGCATAAACGTTTGGTTTTACATTTTTTATCCTAGTTGACTTTATATTTCAAGAAAGTCTGTGTGAGATCTTGCTACAACTGGTAAGGAAATGCTTTTCAATACAATTTATGAACTACCCTCATTAATCACAGAATCCAGTTATTTCACATCCAGGCATTTCTTGAACACTTCCAGGGGTGGTGACTCCACCACCTCCTTGTATTATTAAGGTATAATATTTCACAGCTTTTCTCCAAAAAGTTAATAGGCTCATATCCATGATATGGCAAATAAAACAGAGCAAAGTCTCTTGTGCCTACCTCAGAGTTTTTATCCTATTTGTCCTCTGTGGTAAGGTCAATAACACTAACAAAACCTCCATCTGTTTTTAAGAGTTGTTCTGTACAATCTCTAAGTCAAATAAATAACTACAAAATCTTTCATGTTGCACCAGCAAAAAGAATATCACATAACTAAAATATTTGCAAATGTATTCTGCTAAAGCTGTGTTGCCACTGTTAGGGGAAGAATGTAATTTTCTGATATTGTTTATTGAAATTATTTAAGAAAAATATCAGGTTTTTTATTGTAAAGACATCAATCTGAAAGGTCTCTAAATTCAGTATTTTCAAGAACTCTTCAGTCACCCGTAGGGGATCCAGTTGATAGCAAATAAGGCATTTTTGTATTGCTTAATCCATGCTGTGAGTGTATGCAGGTAAGACCTTTTGCAATCCATAATCACAATATAAGCAGAAACACTGGCAATGGGTTTTGGTCTATCTCAGATAAAATGAAAGGGAAAATGAATAGTTTTAATTAACTCCCTCATCATTTTGCGTAAGTAATCAAAAATTACAATCCTCTCTGTGCTTAATTTCATATTGAAACTTCTTTGTCACATTAAATATTTTCTGACCTCACAAGAATTGAGGCGTGAATGGATGTCAGTGGGAAGTAAAACATCAGCTGACTTGGGATCAGTTAAGCCATCCAAGTTCCAGGGGAACTGGCTGTGTTTTAATTGTAGTTGCTTCCCATGACAAATATGTATATCTGGTTCATATGTATATCAGGTTCCATATGTTTTTTCCCATAAAAGGCATTAAAATATATAAATGCAAGTTGTTGCTTGTTTATTGGTTGGGGCTTTTACTATAATATTAATGTAATATTAAATTTAATGTAGTATTTAAAATTAGCAACCAGTCTCTCTACTAGGTACCAGAGAAGCCAGATTATTAAGGTGAAAGAAGAAAATAACTTTGTTTGGCTTGGGGGTTTTTGTTGTTGTTTCTGATTGTTTTCATGCAATGTGTCTAATTTAGCCAGCATAGCATGTTCTCTGGGTTGATTATGACAGAAAAATAAGTAAGTGTCGCTGTTGAGCCGATGTCGAAACAAAGAGGCACACGAGATGAGAATGCCGAGAAAAGGGAAATATTTATTTAAATACAGCTTTTATATACAAAATGAGTGCTTACTGGGATTGACCACAGCCGTCCACCCCCCGGGACTGATTGGCCACAGGCATTTGACTGCCTGTTCCCAAGGCAGCTCTGAACACCTTATCTTGTTTACAATCCTCGTTAAAAACAGGAACATTTTTCTCATGGGAAAAGAGTCTGTGCTGTCACAAGTAAGTGCTGCAAAAGTTGTATATTTATATATAATGTATGATATGTTTTATGGAAAATCTATAATCTGCTATACCTCTCTCTGAAATGAACCAAGATTCATAATATGCTGAATGCACTCTCTCTTCTTAAAGCAGGTATAAATTCAAACTTAAATTGCCATAGTTTTGTCCATGTTTAATTTTGCTTTTTTAATTTTGACCAGCCTGCAATTTATAGCAAAATGCCAAGAAAATGTGAATTCCCATTAAACAAACCCAATGCTGTGTTCAGGTTTGGTGCAGTCAGTGTAGTGATAATGAAACATGTTTGCCATTTATCCTTAAAAATTAGCACTTCTTGGTTTCCATCTTTCAGCTCAGACAGTGGCCTTGAAACGGATTCATTTTGTTCCCATGCATTAAATTTATTTTTAGCAAGTTTATTATATAGTGCTGACATTTCTGTTGTAGGCAAATACTTGTGTGACATTTTAAAGCCACATTTTTTTTTCCAAACTGAATAATGACCTATAAGATCTGCGCAAATATTCCAGATCATTTAAATATTTGTGTTATTTCTAGGAAGAAGCAAAGCTGAAAGCTTTCAAACATGGCTCCAACCTGGATTTCTCTTACAAAAGTCTGGCTAAATTAAGTATTAAGCAGTCTTTGCCCAGTCCATTGGGAAGAACTGGTGAGTTCTAGATATAAAACTGTTAGAAAGATCTGTTTAGTGCCACAGAGTGGTTAGGTGGCTGGTGCCAGGATGGTGCAGGCAAAGGCACCTTGTTATACCTCTCTCTAGGCATAATTTGTGCAAAAATTGAGAATTTAAAGTCTGCAAACTAAATGGAAATCAAGAATTTAAATTCTTTCCCTGGCTGTGAGTATTCCTGGCTAAACATACAGAAGAACTCTGTTTTCTAAAGGGGTCAATAAAATCTTAGGTTAAAAATATTATTTAGTAGCATGCATGAATACATAATCTTATGTCATATGAGGGAAAATGGGTAAAGCAATATCTGTGTGAGAAACGAAGTCCAGTAATTAGCTTTCTTTCCATTTGGCAACAAATAGCTGTGCAGTAATATCAGAAGAACATTACTGAAACTAATTTTCAGTAATGTGACTCCTTGATATTACGAATGCATGAAACCCATTAAATAAAGTTAATTGAATTTTAAAAGGCCACTTACAGCTCACACATCAGGTAGTTTTCTGTACCACATCATCAGAAATATTTCTTTGTGAGTGAAAAGCAGAACAAAAACAGAGCAACAAAACAAAAACAACTCCCCCTCTGCCCCAGACTGATTGTATTTAATCCCAAATATCCTGCACTCGATGTGCTGGCACTTGTCATTGGAGAAGTCTGTCCCTGACCCCAGTTACACAATGAAGTGGCATTTCATACAAGTGTTGGAGAAAAGGATTCCCATGTCAAATAAGCAGATCTGAAAAAAGAAATCTCACCATCTGTGTAGTGACAAGAAGAAATTCGAGAGGGATGAAACAAAATCTGAGGAGACAAACTATAACCTCCTCCTGCAGATAGATGTGAAGAGAGTCAATATTCTACTGTAGAACTGTTGGCTAGTGAGGGTTAGGTGCCTTGGAGTTGCTGTTCTACAGAGGGAAGGAATTCAGCAGATGTTTGTGCAGAACTGGGACTTACAGAAGTGGAAATAGCTACCCATTTGCACAGTGCAAGTGAACACTGAAAAGCTGGTCTGAGCTCTTGCAGCTCTCTTGGCCAACAGGAGACTCATAGAGCCATAAAATATTCTGAGTTGGAAGGGACTCACAAAGATCCTCAAAGTCCGACTCCTGGCCTGTGGACAACCCCAAGAACCCCACAGTCTGCCCTTGGGAGAAGAAGGGAAGCCTCTCTTTTGCCCTAGGGAAAGGCCAGCTCATCACTGGTGTCATTATTATCATCAATTCTTCCCCAAGACCTTGGTTCAGCTGTAAGTTGTGCCAATGCCCTTGGATTTCAGGAGCTGGGTCAGTGCTGTCTCAAACCCGCAGAACCACAGCTTAACCCCAATAGCTGTTTTTTCGAAGGAAATCCTATGGGAGCCACAAACCAGTTAAAAATGCAATCACTCTTGGGTTGCAAAGGAGATGAGAAAAATTAATAATCAAAGCTGCATAATGAGCAGAATGGCAGCTTGCTTATGGAGGGTGCATTTTCATCTCCAGCAAGTGAGGAAGAAATGACTTCTGAGAATACAAATGAGGAAAATCAAATACCTCAAGATCTTTGGGAGGAAATTTTGACTTATCAGATAATGAGCTCGCTTTTAGTGATGAGAATGATAATGATTCCATTACTAATACTGATAACAATAACAATGGCTGTGTGTAAGCTTAGCAACATCAAATGGTTTGCATCTGGTGAAAGAATAAATTGCTAATACAAAAATAAGAAAGACATGAAAAGATACATTTTTTTAAAAGCAGACTAGACACAAAACCTAACAGTAATAATAAATTATATGAAAAAAATATATAAAATTTGTTGTTATTATTATTATTTGCAGAAAGTAGAATAAAATTGTCAAGTTTAGGAAACATTATTAACTTGAATTCAAGCCCATCCTGCTACCACCCTCAAGGCTGAGCACCATGATAAATAGTCAGATAGCCAGAAAGATTATTAGATGTGCCAGGCTTCGAGAGCCTCATCACTTGGGGCTGTCTGGAGGGGAAAAGGAAAAGAAAAAAAAAAAAAGCCCCAAACACAGACTAAAGATGGTGTCCTTGGTTTTGTAGAGCTGAGAACTTTCTGCTTCTTGAAGATGATCTAATGACAGCTATTGCAGCCCAGTTAGACTGAAACATGACCTACTTTTCCTTGGTAGCAACAGAGCCTTCTCATAGGCATCAACAGGTATTGGAATGAAACCAAAAGTATCAAGAAGATTGATAATGATTGACGTAATTAAGTGAGTTGATTATCAAATATACACCTTAAACTGTTTCACGAATCACAAACCACCAGACTGAGCCTCAAGGGAAGGTTCTACCGAGTCAACATGAGAAGTTATATTGATACAGAGAACATTATCATCTGCTGACATTTACCTTCCATCCCTTCATCTGAAATCATGCCTCTATTAATTCATAATCTATGATAAGTAAAATATACATCAGAGGAATACACTAGGTAATAAACCCTGCATTGTAATTCCCAGCCAAGGTAGTCAAAGCTACAGTTTTAATGAAGTTCCACTTCCCACTTGGAGCTCTGCAGGGAGGGAGTCAGTGATTCCAGTGGCCTTTAATGACAGTGCTTCCTCTGTTGATCAGAGAACTCCACCTCATGCCTTGCTTGTAGTTTCTCTCTAGCAGCCTTCAGAGAGGAGATGAATTGAGTTAAACGTGGGCTAAAAAGTGTGTTAATTCCCTGGAATCTTCAGTGGCTGCCCTCTGTCACCATGGCTGCAAGAATGCCTTGCCCATTATGTGAGTACTGTGCTACTTACTGAGGGAATTTGGTCCTGAGTGAGCAGCTTTGAGACAAGTCAGGGCTGGCTGGTGAAATAACATGAGTATAGGACAATTTTTTAAAATTAAAAAAATTTAACCAAACCACAAACCAGGTCATTTTTTTTCTAATCTTTTTGCTCGTTAGTTCATCCTGGCAGACTGAAAGCAACTTTAACAAAAGAGACCAAGGCATGGCAGACAAGTGGTATTTTCTCTGCACTGAGGGTTTTCAGCTGCTCTCAAGACATGCTTTGTGTCAATTGTACTTAATATTATACAGCTGTTCTAAGTGGTAGACTATTAAAAACCCCTCTGATTTCTCTTTGTTGTAGTTCCAAGATTTCCTGTCCTGAAGGAAATTGGTTTGGATACAAATGTGGAAAAAGTAGTCTAACAGTTCAAAGGATTTATTCCAGAAAAGTTAGTCACACTTTTGCAGTAAAATTTCCTGTGAGTGGAAACAAAATTCTTTCTTCTTCTAGTTAAAATGTTTGGTGGAGTCATTGTCAGCCAGTGGGTGAGGGTTGGTTGTTACAATAAGCTTGGCTATCCGACTCAAAGTAGCTCAGTCTCATCCAAACCTTTCCTTCACAGTCACAGCATCAACACACTCTCTCACTACATCTCTGCACTTGGGGTTTTTTGGGGGTGGGTTGGCCTTGAGCTGTGGCCAAACACCCAGCCCTCCCCCTTCTCAACAGGATGGGGTGGAATCACAGAACCACAGAATGTCCTGAGTCGGAAGAGACCCACAAGGACCAAGTCCAACTCTGGCTCTGCAGAGAACAACCCCAAGAATCACTCATAACCCTGTGCCTGAGAGCAAACATTTGTTGTACAAACATTTCTTGGATTCTGTCAGGCTTGGGGCTGTGACCACTTCCCAGGGGAGCCTGTTCAGTGCCCAACCACCCTCTGGGTGAAAAACCTTTTCCTGATATCCAATCTAAACCTCTCCTTGATGCAGCTTGAGGCCATTCCCTCAGGTCCTCTGACTGGTCACCAGAGAGAAGAGATCAGTGCCTATCCCTCCTCTTCCTCTTGTGAAGAAGCTGCACACCCCAAAGCATCTCCCCTCATCACAGGGAAAATGAGGTGAAAAATTTGTGGGTCAAGATAAAGACAGGGAGATCACCCAGCTGTGGCGGTGTAACGCAAAACAGACTCAGCTTGAGGAAAATTAATATATTAGCAATTTACATTGAATTGGATAGTGAGAGACAACAACAAAAATTAAAACAACTCTTCTCACCCCTTTTTTTCCTCCTATCCTGCCTGTGGACACGGTGAATGGGGAATGGGGGCTGAACTCTGACTCATTGAGTGGTCAGTGGGACCAGAGCTTTGAGAAATACACAGTGACTCTTACAGTTGTATTTCACACTTCCTTTCTCTTTCTGTGTCTCCCAAATTACCTCTAATTTTGATCACAATCTCTTTAGCTGGGAATGAATCTTTCTTCTAAAGAGCACATTGTGTGTTGATTTCCATACACAGGGGCAAATGATTTTGCCTAATTTGACCTGTAAGTGGAGAAAAAAGGCATTGAGTAACATATTACTCAGTGAATAAAGGGACTTGTGACTACATGAAATATATAGGAGAGCTTTTAAAAACTTACATTGATTAATAGCTTGTATAAATTTAAGCAAAGCAGTACTAAATGCAACTATGATTTATCAATATTTAACTGTGAGACAGATAGCCATAAGTAATCAATAACAACAGACAATTAGTATGCTGAGGTAATTAAGAGAATGGCAGTGGATGGCACATGGCTCTAATAGCCTCACGAGAGAACTCTAATGATGATACTGGGCAGCAGTAGCAAACTGCTCAGCACACAGCCACAGAAATGTGCAAGGCACAGTCATGGTTATGACAAGTATTCCCAAATCCTTGAGCTTTTCCAGCCCGCTGTCGCCCATCAGACACTGCTGTCGGTCCTTGGAGCCTGCACTCAGAGCTGGGGGCTCCAGATGTTGTCCCATCTCACATCACACTGTTCCTGGAGAAGGTGTTTGCTTCCACCACAGTTGTTCCCTAGCAGCGAGGGGTTTTAATGCTGGTCTGTTTCTTCTGGTCTCACCCTGGTATTTCTCTGAGTTTTCTTTTATCCCCTCAAGACTCCATAACTTTTGTCCTTGTCATCTCTACTTCCTCAGTTTTCCAGGCTGAAACCTCACTGTTTCTTCTGAGTCACTTTCCCAGTATAGGGGTTTCTTTTTTTCTTTGGGTAACTTCTTTCCTGAGACCAACTCTCATATTTTCCCATTTCAGCATTCCATATTGGCATTTGAATTCCATATTCCAAAGGCAATGTTCCTGTCAAATAGCTCCTTTTCCCCTCATTCTGCAGCTGTCCTAGCTGTGCTGTTCCTGCATTATTTTTCCTATGTGCTATTTATTGTGTTAAATCAGCCATTTGTTAGTTCAGCAGTTCCGCTCTGGTTTGTAGATATTCCCGGGCCTTAAAATTATGCAAAATCAGCAATTTGGTTAGTTCCTGTCTCACCACATGTAATGCCAAATGTATTTTCACAGGGCTGGCAAAAATTACACCAAGGCCCATCTTGTCTTTAATGATCCCCTCTCTGCTACTCTGGTACAATATTATGTTAAAGCCTATCCAGTTCATTGGTTCCCTTCACCTGAAACAGCAAATTATGAGGGAGCCCATCAGCCCCTCTTGGCTCACTGGTTCCCTTCCCCTGCTATGGAAAAAAAGCATCAATGTTGTTTTTGGATTTCCCCTTACATCGCCTCCATCAGGAGAGCACTTAGAGAGAATTCGCTGGCAAATTCCTCAATTTAGAAAAATCATTTTAGCCTTATTGATCAACAGAAAATAAGCTGCATAGCTTGAAAATTGTTCTTTATCCTCTCTGATACCATTTTTGGGATTTTTTTTCCCCTGGAAACACGTTAGGTTTGGAATACTTTTTTAAGCAAATGGCAAAAAATCATGCCTGTACCCCTAGTTTCTGATCCTATTGCACACACGTATGGTATTGGATGCTGGCATGGTACAATGGAATATTTAGATGGGAAAACAACTGAAATGTACTTTGTGTTTTAGCTGATCAAGCTACCAATTGAGGTACTCAGGAAAAAATGCTATAAAAAAGCTAGATACTAATTCATCTGTAATTGATAACTTTGAGAGCTTTGCAGTTTTTGTAAAGTATGTAGCCATTGTTGGACACAGGATATACCTGTAAATTAATTGCTGTTACGGTCTTGTCATTCTTGCCAGTGAAATGGTAATCTTAGTATTAAAAACCATGCTTTTTGGCTTGAGACACACTTCTATTGTATAAACGTGCCGTCAAGGCAGCCAAAGGAACTGTAATTTTAAACAGAATCTAATTTTTATTTGTCTTTAAAAGCCCTTAGAATAGTCTGTGACCATTCAGTAGAAGGTTTTTCAGAACAAGGCGCAGGGGAAGAGTGGTACATCCTTACTTTCTGTACACTTTACTATTCTTGTAATGAACCTGTTCCACCAAACTAATGAGTACCAAACTGATTTCTATACTTATCACAGAAATGACAATAAACTAGTTCATATTTTGCAGTTTGATATAGTTAACTTGCTCAGAATACATTTTATTACGAGGAAAGCATAGTCTGGACAATTATAGATTAATAACAACTTTAAAATCTTGGTTATGGTTTAAATGAAGAATGTGTCAGTCGTACTAAGCAGCATACTTTTACTATGAGGTAGGAAATAAGGTATTTGTGAAGAAACTGTGTATGTGCACCAAATATTAAATTTTGAAGCATTGCTTTATTTTAACATTAAGCATAAACTAGGGCAGGTTGTTTCAAGAAATTTATTGTCTACGTTGAAAGATACTGGACAATCTAAATCTCCCTTATATGGCTTAGTGATATTCTGCTTCACTTTAGATACCGTTTTAAATATCCGGTGAGTCATTTGTAATAAATAAGCGTGTGGGGAGTAAACCCATCCCTGTCTGGTAAGTTGGGAGCACGCCATGGGTTTTGTCACTACAGATGTGATTCTGTCCTGTTCTGTAGTGAAATCTCTGATTAAGTTCCCTACCAAAGACTGTATCAGTAAATCAGAATCACATCGTAACCCAATGCCTACAAAATGTGTTTTACTGAAAACTCTGCAAGATTAAAATGATCAGATTATAAACCATCCAGGTGTTGTGTGGGCTTGTGGGTGATACTCCTTTATCAGCAGCAGGGAATGCCACCAGTTTCAGCAGCAGGATTCCTGCAGCTGTCAGAGCACACATAGTTCAGTTCACTTTTCCACAATTATGTCATGGAAACAGCTCTAAGAGAGACAAAACAAGGTGTTTGTATGCCACTGGGTAAAGAGTAGGTGTCCTTGGACTTTCTGACTTGTGTCTTGTAAGGATGGATTGATGGGGTTTCTTTCTGACAGAATCTCACAATAGCCCAAAACGACACCAGATGCTCTTGGGGTATTCTCCTGATGTCAGGGATCTGCTGCTTCCCTGTGATGGGAGTTTTGTCTGTAAAGGGCTGCAGTATAGTCCCACAGTTTCTGATAAAAACTGGGTAATTACTGCTAATTAGAATGAAAACTGTTCACATACATAGCCTATTTTTTCCTAAAAATGTTTTGAAGGATTTGTTGTTCTTGCATCCCTCAGTGAAATGTTTTTGGCAGAAAGACATTTGAACCTCCAGATATACACATGTATGTAATTTGTGTGTGTGCCTCTACGTATTTACATATATATGCATATACATGGAGATATATGTGTATATATATATATGTATATATAAATATTTATATGTAAACATGCACATCCAGTGCTTTTATTTTGTAATTTTTGTTTTCATGAGTAAGGCAGACCTTGAAAAAGCCTGTGAAACCTTTTGAAGTGTTTTTAGGAAGTTTCCAACCAATTTATTACAGATCCTTTAATAAATTTACATTTTAACATCCCATTAAAGCCTAATTATTTGGAACAACCAAAGAAAAAAACTCAGAATTGAAAACAGAGGGAACATTTTAAGCCCTGATATGAAATGTTTGCTATTTTCATATAGTTATTTACAGCTGTGTTCTGGCTGAATTAATGAGTTAATTTATTACCTGTATATGAGTTTTATTGTTGGTGTCATTATTATGTGACTGTAATTTTAATTAATTCCTTTACAGTGTGTCTGTGATTTCTGTGTGGAACATTAAATGTCAAATTGGCTTTCTTTGTTGCCTCATTTGTAAGTATTAAAGTATTTATGTACAGTACAAAGAAATTAGTAACAATTACTGTAAGAGATCTATTGCATATGCTAAATGAAAGCAGAGTGCAAAGACCCCACCCTGTTGAAGTTGAGAGTATTTTGGATTGTTTACAACTTAGATTGAGCATAGAACATTTTTTCAGATGTAAAAAAGTATTAATCCGTGTATCATTCCTGCTTGTGTGTCCATGTGTGTGTCTATTTAATGGTTTCTATTTGATTTTTGAAGAGCACGTTATAGAAGGATACTTTTTACAGAGGCAGAGGTGGGTGACTGCAGTCACGTCAGTGGTGAGTAAGTGATTCTCTATGCTTGTTTTATTTATATTTAGATTGGTGAGAATCAGCTCTTCCAACTGAGTTTATCAAGAGTCCTCACTTTCTAATTATTTTCAGTGTAAAAATGTTATGGGATTTTGAAATCTGAGCATATCAATCAGAAATTTTTTTTTTTTTTTTTGCCTTTTAAGTACATATTCTGGCCGCAGAGGAAGTTCCATATAGCTGGATTAGCCCTGAAAATCCCAATACTACCCCATGCCTTCCCAGCAGCAGCAGAAGTAGTGGTTATAGTGGTATTTTTCATTCCATGATTTTCATCTTAACCTCATGCTAATTCTTACTGCAAGTCTGGTTGGCCAGTTTTATGTCAAAGGTCCATAAATGAACATAAGATTTAAGAAAGTTGTGGCATGCAAGGTGAATGTTTTTTGAAAAAAATCTGTTTCCATTTTTTCTATTAGGAATAGAATAGAATAGAATAGAATAGAATAGAATAGAATAGAATAGGGTTAAGGCAAAACTTTTGCTTCTTTCAATTTCATAATTACATTTCCCATTCCACAAGCACATTTTGAAAGGACTGGGTGCTGAAATTTTGCAAACCTGCTAAAGCTGTGAGTAGTTACTACAGTGTGTTGACATCTTGTAATCCTTGTGAAGCCCCTTCCTGGTTTTGTACTGGCCCAGAATAGAATATTACAGCCAAAGCTGTTAAATACACTGAAGATATTTTAGCAGAACTCACTTTTTGAGGCTGTTGAAGACATGGATACAAACCTCAAGGACAAAGCTAAATCCAGTTTTTAGGTGCAAGTATTTGATAGTGAACTAGAATAGGAAACTTCTAATTTTTATTCAGAGTGGTCACACTTATTGAATTGATTATTCTAAGTATATAGATTTTTTATTATCCTGTTAGAACACTATATTCCTACCATCAGTTGAAATTTAAAATAATAGCTATAAAATACAGGTTGGGAAAGGCCACTTAATTAACACAAAAAATTGAAAATATAGATCCTAAGAAATCTAACCATGATTTTAGGTTGATGAGGTAGCCTAAATATATCTTTTTATATCCCATGTTTAACAACATAATTAAAATAGATTAAATATTTTAATCTCTACAACTACTTTTTATTTACACATGTATTGATAAACAATCCAGGAGATGCCAATGGCTTTATATAATGCTGATTGCAAAAGAAAACCTTATTTCTCACAGCAGAAAAAGCCACCCACATGGACTCTTTTGAGAGGTCCAGATAAGGATCTTCTGTATTAATGAAGCTTATTTGCATGGTAAACATGCTTATTTTGTGTTTTCCTGCTTTGGTGTCATCTCAGCCTTTCATTTGCAGATTAAATAGGCAACTGAACATGGGGGGGGGGTTTTTGTATAAACATTTTTTTTTTTTTAGTTGTGGTATTTTTTTTATCCAAGAGCATTACAGATCAAAGTGCTGATCTTTTATGAAGTCACCATACTGATGTTTGTGTTATGTTACAGCATATGGCTAAAAAGAGGCCAGTGTTGAAGGGAATAATAAGAAATTTCTTTAGGTTCAGGTATCTTCTAAGATTAATGCAGTGGTATAATTAACTAAAAAATAATGATGGATTCATGCAGACCTAAATGAAGAGTGTTGAGTCCACAAAGTTGCCATGCAGTTACTGCAAGAGCCAATTGCAGTATAACCACACACTGAAGCATTTATTTCATTTTTCAAAACTTTTTTCAAAATCTGAGCTCTTTTAGGACTGGCTTATCAAGTGGCAAGTTTAATCTTCATGGGTGTATAAATCCTCACATTTGAGCTTCCGTAAATTAAGCCTGGTTTGACCTGGAGCACAACATTATGGTAGTACTTAGGTCCCCTCCAGAGCAGGGAAGCATTGCTCTGTGCACAGGGCCTGCAGATGAAAGACAGATCTGCCCTAAAGACTTCCTAGTCTAAATAGACCTGACAAATAATAGGAGGAAAAAAAGCTGTTACTCATATTCTCTTCTTATACCTGAAAAACTGATTCGCAGAAGATGTTATGAGAAGCCCATAAAAGTCAGGAAAAGGCTCCCAGTGACTTCAGTGGATCTATGATATTTTATCAGCCAAGCACTCAGGGACATGCTTAAATGATTGTCTCACTCTAAGGCCTGCTCCACACCAGGTTTGCAGAATAGGCTGGAAACTGTATTTCTGGTGCCAGTACTGGCTGAATTACCCACAAATGCTGTACTTTTGCCAAACAGTAAATCTATTTATGGAGGCTATTCAGCCTTTCAGCAGTTAGACAATCCCATATGTATGGGAACACGCACCTTGCATTTCAGTTAAAGCCCCCAGATCTGATTTGTAGCCTGTGAAAATCAATTCAGTTCTTCTGCAGACTTCGCCTGGTGACCCCGGGGAATTTTAATCATTGATACAAGAATTCCAAAATTGATCTAATGTTTAAGAAAGAATTTCTTCCCTGCTACCACAGAAAATGCTGGGTTTGTATCCTCCTCAGGAATGTCTTGCTCATTCTCTCTGAGTAATACACAGTAAAGTAGGTCATAATCTGGGGCATCTGAAATAATCAGTTGTAGTGAGTCTTGCATGCAGCAGCCAAGGGCAAGTTTCTCCTCACCAGTGTACTCTTCAGCTCTCCCTTTCAGAGTCTGTTTTCAGGCTCCTCATCGATGGCAGTAGGAACTCAGCCTCTGCTGGGGTACAGATTGTGCAAGGAAGGAAACGGAAAATCATCTGGGTGAAAGAAACACTAATAAAAATGAGGTGGTAGCAGGCCATTAACGAGAGGCGAGCCTGTTCCAGCACACTAGAGCACCAAATTCATGTTCTGTTATGGTGGTATTTATTAGCATCACTAAATATTATTAATTATGCAAGGAGACAGAACTCATGCCATGCATAATCACACACCCCCACACCCCATCCTCCTTGTCCCAGAATGGTTATCGCCTCATAATTTCATTTGGCCAGATGAGAATGGTCTGCAGTAGAAAAGTGTGCTTCCAAGGCACCAGTCAAATTTGTGGTTTTGGCTAGAGATATTTCTGGGAATGAGAAAGGAAAGGAAATCGAGGTCAAAATCCCTTGTCATTCTCACAGGGCAAGGGCATAGCTGGTGTTCTGGCAGCCTTGGTGACTGAGAAGGGGGAAGAAAAGAGAGCATAACAAAAACCAAGCCAGGGCCATTGGCCCAGATGGATTCAGAGCACACTGCTCTGTTAAAAATAATTTCATGAGAAAAAGTGTTGAAGAAACAGCTACATGGTGGATGGTGGAGGGGAGAAAAAGTGCCTTTGCACTTGAGCAATCCCAAGAATTCTGTGATAGCTTCACCATCATAGCTGAGAACATTGAAATTACTCTCCTGTCCTTCAAAAGTCTTCCATGTCTCCAAAATATGTATTGTGTAGGGGAAAAATTAATTTAATACAAACCCTTTACTAAACTTAACAGCAAATATTTAACTACCCATGCAAGGCAGGAAATTGCAAGTTTAGCACTCTGTCTCTGGATTGCATTTTAGGACTATGTGTTGTGTTAGATCACAAGTGAAACTTGAGTTATCTGCAGCTGTGAGTGCAGTCAGTGCATTACACTACAGATGCAATCTCAGCCAGGACTTGAAATAGAAGAAGCCTTTTGAGGACTTTTGGGACTGTTGGGATTGAAGGACTATTGGGATACTGAGGACTGTTGGGATTGAAGTGCATCCTTACTGTTATTATAATGTTAAATGTTTTTGTTAAATGTCCAAAGCAAATATTGTCTCCTTGGGTTCCCAGCAAATCTTTTAAGAAAAGCTTCATCTTGCATGTGACACTCAAGAGTAAACACTGAAAATTTAATTTACCTAAAAATTGTTTTTATTATTGGAGACAGATCAGTGGCAATGCAGAGGTACACATTTTTTCATTTTACAGCAGGTAAATACGAGTCTTTAATGCTCTTGTTTCGAAAGAAGCATTCCTGTGCTTCTTTTGTTAAGTAATGGAAATCTGCCAGTTTTGCCTCAGTTTATCCTGGGTGTTTCTCCATGCCCTGACCACAGTAGTTGGTCAGAACACCTGCAGCCAAAAGCTCTGTTAACTTGTCTTGGCAACTGTGGTTTGTGTGTTTGCCTGCTTCTGGCATGGTTGTTCATTTTGCCGTGTCTTTGAAGTTAACTTAGGCTTGCTGTTAAAAGAATGTGATTTCCCATTTCCCAAATGCTTTATTTTCTCATTGACTGACACAAATCTCCCTTAGTTGTCGATGTTCATTAAAAATCCCTGTCTCTTATTCTGGGCTTGGATAAACATTAGTGAATTCCAGGTCCATTTGCTTTCCTGCAGTTTAAGCAATTCTCAAAACATGCCATTAATGTTCAGTGGCAGTGATAAGCCTTTTGCATCTTACTCTCTGAGGAAGAGCTGGATAAAATTCCTCTGAACTTGTCTGATTTTTATGGGTGCTGCTGGTAATTAAGGAAGCAGTGCTGAGTTTGAACAGAAAGTGTCTCAGTTCTTACCTGTTGTGAGTGGATGGGATGCAATCCCTTGGGCCCAGAAGAAAGGTCCTGTAAGGTTTGAGTATTGCTCAATACAGAGTCTCCAAAACTACCTGAGCATATCTGCATTGCAAATAGCCATTGATATCCATTCGAGTTAATCATGTGGAATATCTGGCTGCTAAAGAAAATGCAGGAGAGGTTGGAAACTTGGAATCCTACCAGTTTAGAGACTATCCCTGCTGTCTACAGGGGAAAAGCCATCTGTAAAGGTGGAGAAAAAAATACTTTCTATTGACCTTAGATTAATAAGAACCAGAAAATAACAACTGATATTTTTGGATATTAGGATATTCATAGATTTAGAGAGTTTTGTGTTTCATCCTGAGGGGTTCTGGTATCAAATCAGCCCTGTGATGCTCCAGGTGATCCGCAGGGGTGGGGATGCAGCTCTGGAGGGGATGTCCATGCTGTGTGGGTTCTCCTGGGATGCTGCACAGACCCTGGGCCGAGGGAAGGCTCAGCGAGGAGTGTGCAGAAATCAAGAGTGCCATCTTGTGAGCAAAGCCCACCCCTGCACGTCCACGCGGGAATTCCAGGCAGCAACAAAACACAGAATTCTTCCTGTGCTGCTGTCTTTCAGGAGCATCCAAGTTCAAAACTCCAGGATCATGGATTGTCTCCTTACATTAACAGACCCCCGTGCTGGCCATACCCCCTGATCCTGTAGGCAGGGTTGCCTGGTAGTTTATCCTGTGAATCAATACATGCTATCAAATACAGTAGTGCACAGCAGGATCTTACCTCCTTGCATCCCCTGTGACCTTTCTTCTTTGCTTTCTTATTGTCATTCGACAAGTAAGAGCATGCAAATCCACCATGAAAGGCATTTCGGCAAATAATAGTCAATCCTACTTTATAAGGAATGATTTATAGTATTATTTCTGTTACTCGTTATTGGCTCCATTCCTTGAGATGATGAAGGACCTATCTTTATTAACCTCAGACAGCTGAAAACATTTCATCTATGAGCTTTTTTTGAAGAAATGCATCTCGGTAACTCATGATGGAAGGCATCTGAGCTGACCCATCAGCGCTGCTATGACTTTCAATATATTATACTTAATAACAGATAAACATCCTTAGCCAGAAACAGAATCCTGCACTGCAGCTTGATTACATCTGCAAAGAAAAGTGATTGCCCTGACTATTTGAATACAAAAACAGTGAGTGATGGCAAGCAAACACAATCTGTTTAAAGCCCCACTGATGAAATACTTTCAGTGCTCAAACCAAGGGTTTGTCATTATTCCAAGGTGGTGGGTGCTCCCCACATTGGTTGTAGCAGTTGTCCCTGGTCTGGGTGGGGAGATAGTGAATACAGGGGCAGTTTCCTCTGGAACATGCAGCTGAACTTTTCAAAGTAAAAGTGGGGCAAAATGGCCTCATAAAAGATTGCTGGAACAATGTAGTCAAGAGGAACAGGCGCTGTGGATTTCTTCCTGCCAAGGCTGGATGCTGCCTGGAAGATAATGTTTGGACAAACGGAACTATTGTGCTCAAGCAGAATGATTGTGAGTAAAGAATTACCGTGATGCATTGCTGATATTTGCTTTTAAACCCATTTTAAAGAACTAATTGATACTACCAGATTTAAGTTTAGGGAAAAATCCTTAATTGTGAACAAAGGTATTATAAAACTTAGTAAAAGACTGAAGCCTTGGATGAGAAATTTACTTCTACCTTTGTTCCATTAGTAGCCTCTGTGTCTTGAGGGCCTCTGCGAGTCTCGCTGATATTGATTTGATGCTCTGGGTCTGCAACAGGTCAGACTAGATATCACCTGTAGTAGATATCTCGTAGATATCACCTGGGAGGCCACAGCTTGTACAGTGCAGGTAGCAGCATTCAACTTCAAAGGCTTACTAGAATTTTAATGGGTAAATATTACACAAACAGGTTTTTGTGGGATAGCCAGAGTCTCCTTCCTTTAAAGGCCCATTAATTTAAAGGAAAATAGTGAGGAAAAAACAAAACCAAACTAAAATCCCATGAAACAAAACCAAAAAAACCCTAACCCAAATCAAACCAAACAAAAATAACCTGTTCAGTGATTTCAGATGTCTTCACCATTTTTCTTGTCACCAGGATATTGTTATGGTACTGTTGTGTTCTGATGCAGCAAGCAAAGAATTTCCTTTTTTAGTGCTTAATTGATTTATATACAAACACATACATATACAGTATATATTGCTGATGCAATACCCAAAGGGAAAGAAAGTAGCAAAACAGACATTTTGGTGTGTTTGTTGTCAGGAAATGTCATGATTCATCTTTCATGAGCATCTGCAAATATGCATCTGCCAAATCTATTTTACTGAAAGCTTGTTCTCAGCCAAACATATTCTCACCCCAAGAGTACAACTTTTTTGATTGACAAGTAGAAAGGGATTAATGATTGCTTGAATGTCTCTACATATCCCCACACTCCCATTTTCTGCTGCACAATAGGAACAAGGACCATGATTCACTCTCACTGTCACATGGCAGGAATAACTTTATTGTGTTTCCAGTCCTGTACACATCCTTTTGAAGTGACACAGAGGGAACAAACAAGGCCTTACAGGATGAAGAGCAGGGCCCACCCTCACTAGGTAGCTTTGCTTAAGGATTTACTTAGCTCCTAACTGCTATTTCCAGAGCATTGCATTCTAATCTGCACGAGGCACTACTAATGAAATGAAATTTAGGGAAGTTGGTGTCATTCTTGCTCTGCTATTAAGAGGGTCTGTGGCAGTCCAACAGATAAAACTGTGGTAATTATCAGGGCTCATCAGGCCACACAGTTTCCCATCTCTGATTTCATTCAGCTCTTGCTCTCACACCTAGAGAACATAATTCCCCTTATAGATGTGCAATAAAATTGTAACCAACGTTTTAACAGGCTGAACAGAAAAATTGCACTGGGGCATTAAACTAAAGTTTGATATCTTCTGATAAGGATACTTTGCCATTCTGTGACTACCTTTTAGTTTGAGACTAAATATTGCAGAGCACGTAACTACTGAGCTCCCTGACAGTTCTGAGCCATAGTCTGTTGGTTTTCATTAGGAGCAGGGAAAAGAAGGGAGAGGAACCGTTCTTATTTATTTTGGCAAATTAAGCTGTCAACATCTTCTGGAATCAGCAAACAGTAAACCCAAACAGGGGACATTAAACTTAATTTAAAATCATTGAAATTACTTTTGTCCCACGATTAGGATTAAAGCTCAGGTATTTTATCATTCAGTGCTGCTCTCTAATCTTAAACCCCAGCTCCTTTCAATATAGAAATAAAGTCATGCCCTCAAGATTGCAATTAAATGTGGATAACATGACATCACATTTTGCCATGAGGATTATTTTTAGGTACTGTAAATTTACAGAAAGATCACCAGTGATTTTCAAGCATCATTTTGCAGTATGAAAAATTTGACCAAAAAATAAAAAAATTAAAAAGCTGTTTTCTGACAGTATTTGTTGACTATTCCTTCTTCATCCTTAGTGGTAAATTGACAGCATTTTATTAGTTTTTATTGTGTTTCCTTCCTCGGCAGCTCCATTTCTAACTTAATCTGGTTTTTTGCCAGAGAAAAACACTTGACTAACCTCATTTTGTTTAATATTTAATTATATTTTTATCTTCTTTCCAAAAGTAGCAAACCTATCCGTAAACTGGTTTGGTGTATGTAAATCCCCTATTACTGTCCACAGAAGCCATTTAGAAGGATTGTCCCCTTTTTACTCTTTTTTTTTTTAATTTTTTTTTTATTTATTTTTTTTTTTTATTAGTTCTCTTCATTCACGTAGACTAAAGAAAATATTCAAAACAACAAAACAACAACAGACCTCTGGCTGGTTCATTTCTTTTCTAATGTGGTGTGAATTTCTGAATGTGCTTTCTGTGCTGGAAATGCAAGTACCTGTTTTGGCTAACTCCCTCCCCATCCTGCTGCCCACCCCTCTGGGGTGCAGATTAGAGACATGGTCTCTTGTATAAAAAAGGATAAGTGAGTTAATAAAAAATAAAGTACATAGGAGGCCAGAGCAAATGGAGCATATAATTTTTTCATGACCTGGTCTCTTAAGTTTCATTTTGCGAGGCATCATGATTTTCTACATATTTATGAAAATATGAAAGAGTGAACTCGACGCTTAATGTGAAATCTGCTGAGCAATTTTAAGTAAGGCTGTATCTTGCTTTCCCTGTCAGAAAACCCAGAACCTTCTGCAGGCACTACCACAAACGATAGCAAGATCTGTTACCAGTTTCTGTAATACCGCAAACCTTCCCCCAGAACTGCTGGTCTTACAGAAAAAGTCTCCGTGCCAGTTTGTGCTGTTTGATGACATGCAAGCAAAAACATTGTCAAACTGATTCTTAAGGATGGAATGTGGTGCTTCAAGGATAAAAGTTGCTTAAGATTGATATCAATGTACACATATAAAATAAAGTGCAACTCTTAAGAGAGATGGGTGAATGCGAACTTTTGAAAAACTTATGTGATAGGAGTGAGTTTTTTTCTAACATCCAAATGGTGTTTTCAATCTTGAAAGCTCTAAAGCAGTTTATAAAGATAATTAGGCATAAATGTCCCCATTTCACAGCTGTGCAAACAGAGGGAAACAGTTCTGTAACCTACTTACCAAAATCTTACAGAGGTAAGCAAATCTTGAGCCACCAGATTGCAAGCAGTGGTTCCTTAAGATTGCTTTTGTGTGCCTGCTTCTTTTTAGCTAAATTAATTAATATTGATATATCAAAGCAGCAAAAGCAGACCTAGATCTCAAGCTCGTAAGATGGCCTGTTTCATTTCTGTGTAATGTTACATTTCTTCGATAAGCTTCAGAAAAATTCAATGTCTTTCAGTTCTCTGCCTCATTGCAGCCTTTGAACACCACTAAAATTTCCAGTTCCATGTCCAGGAAGATGTAAAGCAAGAGGTACCTGCCTGTAGCACTGTGAGAGCATCACACTCAGGAATGGTGCAAGGAAGCATCCAGGTGCTACCCCAAACACCAGTTGCAAGGCATTCAGGAAAGGTGCCTGTACAGGCTTTGCAGTTTTCAAAGTACACAGCATAGAGGCTCCTGCTTTAGCAACATCTCCATGACAACTGCTTCATAATTCATGCCACATTATATAAAATTTTGCTGTTATTAAAATAAATTTAAAAAAAAAGGCCCTGCCAACATACTAACAAGGCCACATTCTTGAAAAATTAAATGAACCTGAAAGATTTTTTAGCAATCACTTAACCATTAAATAAAGCTTAAGGGACATTAGACAGTAAGAATGACAGTATTTATGGCTTTGATGTGATCATGAAATCTCATTCCTTACTTCTCCATGATTCTCACCATTTCAAACCCCCATAATTGATAGTGATGCAACATTTCAGTCAATAGCTATAAAAGGGAATGAGTAGCACAAAATGGCTCTTTGGCATCTAATGAGTAAATACGATCCCACTGAGCTTCATATTTCAGAATTTTTTGCTAATCAGTCTTGTTTTAACTGAAAGAGTTGAAGTGTTTGAGGCATATCAACAGGTTTGGGGATTGGCAAACTATAGAATGATAGCAGAGATAATGGAAAATATGTGTTCTAATGCGGTGAGGAGAATTAAAACTATTAAAGTGCCTTTCCCAGTTATTGCTTCAATGCCAAGGTAACCAATCAAGTAAAACTGCTGCTGTAAGATTAATAGACATTCTGAAAGGTGTGAAATGCAATGTAGGTTTAGTTCTGTAAATTTACCAAGACAACAGAAGTATAGATAAATCGTGAGAGAGAGAGAGAAACAGACACCAAGTTTTTACTGGCCGTATCCTACTTTAGGAGGCAGGAAAAGGAAACAAGGGTAACAGGGAAAAGCATGTTATGTTCAATGAATTTTGAGCATCCTATTAGTTGTTCTGGTTTAATTAACATCTTCTTGTTTTTAACTGGCAATTTTGTTTTAAACACCAAGTCTAGGAAATGCTGGGATGCAGGCCTTGACTCCCTTCACAGCATAAAAAGGGGATCTGCCATCAAAAGACTGCTCAGTTGTTTTTATGCTGACTTTTGTATTTGGAATTGTGTGTTATAATGTGTAGAATATGTATTGATTTCAGAACTGAGGAACAGAAACTGCACACGATATCAAGAGGAAGAAATTAGCAAATTACAAATTATTTCTGTTGGGTTATAAAATTCTGTTAAAGAAACACCAAGGCAAAGAAACACATTCTGGAATGAGAAACACAAGTCCAAAATACAAGGAATTCCTCATGAGACAAGTTACTGACTTAAGTTTACAGGTTTTAGCTACAAGAAAGACAAGTTTAACTCCCCAGTGGGATCTAATTCAGAAAAAATTACATTACTGGCTAAGTGACAGCAACTGTGCAGAGTTAATCCCAAAGCAGGGTGTGCTTATATCAGAAACACATGTTGATTTTGACTGTTTTCTGAGTGTCTTTGCTTACTGCCTTTCCTCCAGTGGATGAGAGGAGAATTGCACTAAAACATCCAGCAACACTTGAGACTACAACTGATGCTTCACCTTTTTTGTGCGGTTCTAGGTATGCAGTTTTATTTTGAAATTTATGTGACTCTGGAGCAGAATTTACATTGCTTGGTTTACAAAGAGGTGGAATTTTGGTTTGAAAATAGACTAAATCTGGTGCTCGAACCTAAGGAATTGAGGCAATTCTTTGTTTCGTCTGTTGAGGGGTATATAGACTAACGTATATTGTGGGGTTTTATTTGTATTGACTGCCATGTTGCTCAGTTGCTGGGGCCTGTGCTTCTGCAGAACACTCAGAATTTCACAGCGGGGGAGTGGAAGAAGGGGAACATTTTGTACAGCATAAGGACAGTTTAATTTTCCACAGCTAAAAATGATAAAAACTCCCAGCGGAGTTGAGCTGCATTTTTCTTTGAAACAACAGAAAACAGGCTCCTCTCAGTAGATTCTACAAGGTCCACGGTCAAACTTCTACTTTCAGTTTTAGCAGCAGGTTGCATTAGAAATACTTCAGTAAGGAAAGAAGGAGGCAGTTGCACACAAAGGTCGATGCCAGTGCAATGGCAAAGATGATCAGGTATAATTTTGTTGTTTCCAGTTCCAGACAGAGTGAGTGGGGGTCTGGGCTGAATGAGATTAGACCTTCCACAGATCAGCCTTCTCAGTAATAGCACTGTGAACTAGGGAACCCTTTTCCAGTTTAATTATGTTGACCATTGACAAATATTTCCTTTTTTTCTGACCAAGTCATTCCATCTTTCACTTATTCCCCTAACCCTGTGTATTTATTCCTTTCCTTCTGTCTGCAATCTATACAGCTCTGGAATATTTCTTCTCTTGACCATGAAATATTTGCTCTGTTTATTCTTTTTCTTCAAAGAGCTGCTGCTGTGTTGAATAATCTTCCTACATCCCTGTCTATAACTCCCATCCTCCTCTTGGACTTCTAGATTGTGCTGCTGAACATGCTGATATTTGGGTCTTGTACAATGCTAAGAATATCAGTGTTTAATAAAAATCAGTGTGGGAAAGGCACAGTTGCTATAAGAGAAATAAATAGCTCAGGAAAAAATCGAGATACTGCTGCCTCTGCACCAGCCACTGGCTGCACTGACTGTAAAATGTAGCTAAGAACTAAATTGTCAGTTTTGGTGTGTGCTAAAGAAACCAAGCAATGTCACACATGCAGATGTTTACTTTCCATTATCCTGGAAACCCCCAGTATATATATCCTTGTGGTGCAATGTAAACTCCTTTCAAGATGACATTTAAGAGGAGTTTAATCTGTATAGAGCTCTAACAAACTGAAGCACAGCGGATTTATTCATTTAAGAGAATTATTCATTTAATTTTCACCATTTAGTATTTATATTCATTTACCATTCATTTATTCCCTTCATTTTTATTCATTTATTCATTTATCAAATATTCATTTTAATGGTTTTCATTATCACTATAGTAACTGTAGGGACAGATTTGCAATAATTTTATTCCTTAAATAGGTTTAGTCTTGGAAAATCTACAGAACAGGGTAAGGCCACTTGCTCCACCAGGTTCATTCTCTTTTCTCAGAAGTGTTTGTCTCTCTACTCCCCTTGTTTCTTTACAGCTCTCCCTAGTTTCTCTTAAATTCCTTTCTATGTTTTATGACAACAGCTTAGTTCTGTGATATTAGACCAAATGCTTGACTGATGTGAAGTGCTGAAATCTGAGTGTGTTATTCAGTGCTTCAGACACTGATTTAGTCTGCTTGTTTCTCCATATATTTTTCTTTTCTTTTCCCTGTAGAATAGCTTTTTCCTCGAAAATTCACCTCTTATTCCCTTTTAATGCCAGTTCCATTTCTATGTAAATGAGTCCCCTGCAAGCCAGGGAACAATGACCTCAGCAACAAGTGTTTTGAACTACAGCAGAAGAAAGTCTAAACCTCTGAAACCATGGGGCTCTGTGTATTAATTTCCATTGGAGCACTGAGAATTCAGGTCTTTTGTTTATTTCT